>JAAAKL020017092.1:0-10755 GCA_010016065.2 Carybdea cf. marsupialis auct. non (Linnaeus, 1758) | reverse complement strand
GCATTTAAAATTATGTCTTCATAGTTGGATTTGCTTATCTCTGGAACCTTACTTAAATAAACTGCATAATTATTTGTAATTTTTAGGATGATGAACATCTGGTAGGTGGCTTTTGATAGAGATAGAGTTTGTATAAGAGAAAACATACAATTTCAAACTCAATCGCATCATCTGTATTGTTGCTAATAAAGCTTGAACCCCCCCTCCCCCCCCTTTAATCTTGAAAGAGTAGTTTAACATGAAAAAGGCAAAGTTTCAAAGAATGATGCCTTTCGGCATCCTACCCCACCCCTCACCTTTCCTTTAAAATTCGATGTGTGCTCATTGAAGTCTCATAAGCATGACGTGGACAGGTTTGCCAATACTACTTTTGTTTATGTAAGTTTTGTAAATCTTACATCGATTGATAAACATAGGATAGTAACACACCGATCCATAAAACATACCGACTGAAAATTGGCGCAACATTCGTAGCCTAAGACAGAATGTTTTGGGATATTTTCATCAACATGGATTTATATTGGAGACATTGGCTCGGAAAAAGTCATTCTCTAGCCATGTTTAGAGGCATTTCCGACGCCGTTTTTGAGGTAGTGCAATTTGACGTCACTTTTCCAACCAATTCGAACGGTAAAAAACTGACGTCAAATTTAAGAAACGAGGTATAAAATGAAAGTCAACATTGGAATCTCTTTGTTTCTTGAAAGAAACTCTGGAGAAGCTTAGAACTATTGTTAGTAGAGATATTTTTGCAGACGTTGCGAAGAAGAAAAAGTGGTTGTAAATCGCATTGATGATGGAAGAAGTAGTAACAGAAGGAGTTCGTCGACACACTGACGGGACTTTCACCTTTCTAGATGTCATTGAGTTAAGCCCATCACAGAAGTGGCTTCTTGAAACATGCTTGCGTTCACCAGCAGTACTTCGTGCCTTCTATTCAACGTTAATCAGAGAAAAAGTATCCCTTTATGAGTTTGTCATTGGAAAGCGCATTTCACATGCCTCGACAACTACTGCATCGGAGATGACACATAACACTCATTGGGAGATCTCACTGATCGGACCAGGGCAGGTTGTTCTTCGTCGCTTCTATCTATAAATGAGCCGGAAAGAAGCGACAGAAGCGAAAAGCAAAGCCGAAACTGACACTGTGCATGAAGCTGACTCTGAATTGAAGAAGGGCATTGGAAAGACGGAAGTCGAGAGGGAGGACGAAGAAACAGAAGTAATAAAACTTGAGATGGTGGAAGAAGTGAAGCCTGAAACTCAAAAGAGCATCTCAGCTTTTTTCCGAGGCTTATTTAAAAGAAAAAGGCGTAAGAGCATGAAGAAGACCATCAGTAGATCTTGGTGGAAAAACTTGGTTTGTTGTTAGTGACAGACTAAAACATTGAAGTTGTAATCCGGAATAAATAGCAATAGCTCATTTGTTTAGTAAGGGATATTCGGTGTATTTGTTGAGTAGAAGAAAAATAATTGTCCTATACTTGACGAAGCAAGAGTTTAGTTCATTCATGAATTCCAATCTACTTGCGGTTTACGTTTTATAGTCTTCTTCATCTCTTTTTGCGTGCGCATTACTGGGAAAGCGAGGAAGCATTGTGCTATTGCTTTGATGTGGAAGCATGTATAAACTGATTGTATAATTTTATCAATAAACTATGGACTAGCAGGCCCAGAATACCTTGTATCAGGAAGAGAAGAAGCAGAATATGGTCTTGTGGAGGACGGCGGGTGAAGGAGAGGGCAGATAGGCCAGGCAACTGTGGAGGACACTTGAACAGTAGGGTCGTTCGACATCAAGTTGGGACAAAGTAAGCTGATGCAGTACTTGATTGAGGGGCAGAAGTTGCTAATGAATGGGTTGACGTCGCAGCAAGAAACGATTACTCCTACTCAGCAGATGGAAAAGCAGACAAGGATTTTGGCCAGCCGACAAGAGATGCACCAGAAGTTAATGGAACCAACATATTACCAAATGCATCAGCCAAATTACCAACCGAGAAGCAGAATGAAGTGTCATCATTGTAGTGGATATAGGTATTTCTGACATAGAGTCATGTGCTTTTAAATTTAATGAAGGTTAGTGATATTGGCAAAGTTGCCCATGTCCAATGTTGTTAGAAAGTAACAATGAGTAATTTATGTATTACAGCAGAATGGATCCCTTTCTGATTCATGTTGTAAGTGAGATAAAAGTTCACATCTTCCCGTTGATTGTTTAGCATTTTTATAATGGCAACATGCTATTGTAAACATCAGGCTGGACCTTGATTGCAACATAACATAACTTGAATTCATTTATGTCAAAACGAGAACACAACACATCCTACCTGGTTTCCTAATGTTAGAGTCTTCCATATCCATAAATGTCTGTATTTACTAAAGTTATTAATTTTGTATTAAGAGTCTACAACTGGCCTTTTTATAACCTTTGGCATTCGATTAACACTAAACTGTACATTGTAAGGAAGGCATTTTTAACATTTCATTATTATATGCTAAATAAACTACACCTGTCTTACAACCACATTCATATTTAATGCATCTGATGTAGAATTGACTGCCGTAATTATATTTGCTTCAGTATACATATTTTTCTATATTCCCAGGGTGGGTGCAATACTGCACTAGCACCAAACCATTTGAACATGCTACACATGATCACTTTAAGTATTCACTTGTTCTATTTACATAAAGAAAATAATTTTTTCTGTAATTATAGGGGACTTCAAAAACAACAAAATGCACAATTGATGTCCGAGAGTCCCGTGATGACATTTCTGCACCAGGTTTTCCCAGATATTTACCCTAGTGTTTTAGCAGCACAACAGTTCCTGTCCATTCTTTGCTGCACTGTTTTGCTCTGTCACTTGACTCATTCTTAGGTTTAAATCAACACTTTTTATGCTTGATTTAGATAACAAAGGCCATATCCACTTGTCCGTGAGCTTTCAGTTTAGATTTCATTTCTTGGCATTCCCTACCCTTACAACTTTATATTGTTCTCACATGTCAATAGTCATTTTAAAAACACTGGAATCGCTTCTAATAATCCTCAATCAGTAACTAAATCGACAAGAACATCCATATTAAATAATTGGAGTGCCCAAGTAAGTAAGATAAGTAGGAGAGAGAAAGACAAAATATCTGTTTTGAGAGGTAGCACTATTCACCCACTGTTTAAGCTCTGAATTTGAACATGTGAGACTTTAACAGAAATTGAGTGTGTACCCATGGAAGGAGCCAACCTTGACCATCAAAAAAAAATCTATTACCTCTCCATTTGATGATGATGTGGTTTTATGATGCTGTGTACTCCCCTTTGCAGAGGCTAGGGCAGTACCCATATATACATATATGGGACTTGTTAATGGAGCATAGAGCACTTTAAGACCAGATGCCCTTCCTGACATCACCAATGGCCCTTCCAGGAATTGAATCCTGACTCTCTTGAACGGAAGGCAAGAAACTTATCTATGCGGCTCCAATCTGGAGATCTGGCATTGCAAATGTATGAGTTTCATAATCTCTGCTGATATCTGGTTAAAGCCAAGAATCCCAGTTGGGCAGTTGCAATTAGCAGATGTAGCTGAATGTGAATCCAGCAAAAACAGACAAAGGAATGGAGGTCAGTTGCTGTACAGTTGAAGCTGAAGTATCCATGTCAGACATGCTAGCAAGTGGTGACCACACTAGGAAACTAGATACATGCCCTGGCACAGATGAGGAAAAAGAGAGAGTGCAGAAGCTGCTAAATAAATGCAGCTATGTATTTATGCAGGATGGAATTAACTTTGAGTTGCAAAGGATCACACAAATGATCTGGACTAAGGATACGATTCCAGTAGCTGAACCTTACAGGTGAATTCTGCCCAATTAGATACTGGAAGTTAAAAGACACTTACAGGGCCTTTTAGACAAGGGAATAATCCACCCAAGCCAAAGTAGTTATCCTGCCCCTATTGTTCTGGTTAGAAAGAAGTCTGGAGTGCTAAGGATCATCAAGCTGGCCGCTAACCCAGCGGGTCATCCTTCTTAGGTCAGCAAATGGGAACCAGTTCATACTGGGGTCAAATTGTGGAAACACAAGGAAGTGGAGTGGCACCCCTCCATGCCTTTGGGCAGAAGCCATACAAAACAGGAGCCTTTGGGTTGCCCTCGACTGCAGTTGAACAATTTGATTTGATTTGATTTGTGCTAAGGATGTGTGTTGACTACCGTACACTGAATTCTAAGACCTTTCAAGATGCCTAACCATTAGCAAGAATAGAAGAGGCACTAGATACCTTGAAGGGAGCAAAACACTTCTCTATCATAGATTAAGCAGAGGTCCATGAGGAAGACAGGCACAAGATGGAGTTCAGATCACCATTTGGGTTGCATGAAGGGAACAGGCTGCTACTTGGTGTTTCACGATGGCCAGCAACATTTCAGAGACTAATGCACACAATCTTTAGAGAAGACATCCTCAATACAATGTTGGTGTTACCTGGATGATGGTGCAAGAAGAGGTTGCTGTTTGCTTAATGGATGCCTGTGGTGCTAATTTCATCCCAAATGAAGTTTGGGAGGTACTGTAGGAATGTACCATGATGAAAGTGCAAAGCCCTCCAAAAGAGCTCTCTGTAACTGCAGCAGCATCATGGTACCAACAGGACCATCAAGAGACTGGCATATCACTTGGACAAGGGGGAGAGACCCTGTCTGCAAGGAAAGAAGCAAGAGGACCCAACAGTTCTGTTTTTGCTAAAGCAGAGGGGAAAATTCAAAACAGTTGAGGATATTCTATACAGAAAATACCCAGATAAGACTGGGGAGAGGATGCTTATTCTGCTTCCTGACATCATGAATGAAAAAAATTCACCCAGTATCCACAATGAGTGTGGACAACAAAGGACCATACAACTAGTTGGATGGAGATGCTGGCAGCCTGGAATAGCCAAATATGTCAAACATTGGATGGAAAACCGTGAATGATACACCTTAGCAAAAGGACCTTATTTGCCAGCCAAGACACCAACGGGGGTAGTCTTGTTGCAACAAGACCATTGGAAATCCTTGTGATAGATATCACCTTGCTGAAACCAGCCAAAACTGGACACAAATATGCTCTAATTTAAACAGATGTTTTCACCAAGTTCACTATTACTGTTCCAACACATGATTAACAAGCTAGTACAGTTGTCAAGGCCTTAGTCTAACAATATGCTCCCTTGTCCATCGCATCTTAATGCAGTTGCAATCTGACCTGAGAAAGTACTTTAAAGCAGAAGTAGTGAAGAAGCTCTGCCAGATCTATGGTGTCAAGAAGTCCAGAACTGCAGATAGTCACCCTCAAGGGAATGCATAATGTGAGGGATACAACTGTAGCCTACTCTTCATGATGTATCAAAGACACTTCCACTAGAGGAAAAGAAAAGATGGCCCATGCATCTGCAAGAACTATGCTACACCTATAATGTTACTACCCACAGTTCCACTGGATATTCACCATTTTACTTAATGTTTGTGAGAGAAGCTACAAAATGAATTTACTAGTTGCCTACTTGTCAGCTGGATACAAGCACAACAAATTGGATAGCAAAGCATCAGTGTTCAATTATCAAGGCTTATGTTGAAGCCAAGAACAAATTTTTAGAGGAATCTGAAGCCAGGAAAACATGGCATGACAAACAGCCCACGGTGGAGGAGCATATGATACAAACAGGGCCACTGTCCATCTTTGCAACAGAGGAATAAGGGGTTGCAACAAGATCCATGGGCCATAAGTGAGACAGAAATGTAGAGGGGGCTACATTTTGATATTGATGAAGTGGGAAAATAGTGGTACAGACACTAATTTGCATATGGTACCCAAGGCATTGTCAGTATTATGTCAGACACTGCCCCTATTCCACAAATGCTGACCGTTTATTGTTAAAAATTCCTAAAAACACATCAACAAGAAACATATAAGAAAACACAATTGTCTATGTCAATGTCAAGTTTGTAAAAGTGCACCAAAACAGTTCCGACCCCTGTCTCCTTATGCTCTATACAAGCTTGTTTAAAGGTCAACTTACCTTTCTCCTTACTTCGTATATAGGCAGGCCTAGAATAACCTGTATCAGGAGAGTTGCTAGTGACAGTATGTTGTTGAAAGGACAAACAGTTGTCCACTGGAAGTATCCATAGACAATAAACTCCATAAATGAGCAACAGAAGATTTATCGATGTCAATATCAAAAGGGACAGAAATGAGCTCAGTTACATCAGGAGGTCATAATTAAGAAGGTAAAAGAGTGCCGCCTAAATTACAGAATGGAATTATATTGGGTACACTATCATATTTTACAGTTGTTTACATTATTAAGCTTACTTATGATGAAAGGGAGTTATGCATTATAAGAAATTGATATTTTAACATATCTGCCTCCTCCTCATCATCATTGTCCTAGACAACATTATGCTGTTAACAATTTCAGTCCAGTTCTTCCTATCTGTGATACCTACAATACGTTCTGTTTTCTAGAGATAACTCCTGACAAGTTTGATGCTAGTTTCAACGTTAACGTTCTGTAGCAAATGTAGATTTCCGTTTTGTTATTGCTAGTTAGGATTATCTGATATATTACTTGTGTTAAATGCCTACTATGTGGGATAGTCTACGTCGACGGTTTTGCATAGTTCCACATGAACACCTTGTGACGTCACAAATAATGAGGTATTACGGTACTAGACTGTGCAAACTTTGTTCACAATTTGTAGTGCTTTCAGCGGCCGGCTGCACGATTGTCTAATTTTAAGTCTCGTTTTAACCGAGGGGGTATTACAGGAGCAAAATTACCATACACATATGATATGTAGAGGAGAAATAGAATTCAGTAACACCGTGCTTGCAATCCAGGAGTGTGAGGTCAACCATGCTTGCAATGCAGGAGTGTGAGGTCAACCGTGCCTCCCAGAAGAATTTAACAACTGTCTAGACCATTTCAATTAGTATTTAACGATAATCAGACTAAATCAATAATACGAGTAGATCCCTATCCCTAGATACTTCGTTGGAGCCAAATCATATTCGAGATCGCAATACTACTACTTTGTTTGCGTAATCTATCCAACATTAGAGTCTTATACTCACCCACATATTCTTCAGTATGATGGACATCCGTTTTAGTAACAGCTTTTACTTTACTTGAGTGTCTGTTTTGGTTTCTACGAGTGTAGATCGCTCCCGTCTTTCATGTTGGTGTCGCTGGCCAATCGTTGTTGGAGCTGCGACTCTTAGCCAATCGGTGCTAAGATTTCATAGAATTACATCGTTGCCTCAGTTTGAGGTTTCCCGCGAAAGTTTAAAAGCTTTTTGTAAACAGAAGGATTCTAATAGTATGACTCAGATGATTAGTATAGATTCCGATTTCATGTATGATGTCGCCATGAACAGGTATTGAAATAGTTCGGACGTCAACCTCGTGTTCTTCGATCGTTCACTCTGAGTTATAGGGTCGTTTCGAGTAAATAGTAGAATCAATTTTAATATCGTCGTGGAATTACCGGACATTCAATAGTTGGATTCCAAGATGAAGATCGATAACTGTATTATTTCATTTTTGTTGACCGTGGTTGCTTTTCTTTGGATTCCTTCTTTCCAGGGGTGTGATATTAACTGGATCCGAATCCGATTTGGTAAAAGATACTTTGTCCCTGTGGAGTTGAAGCAGAGACTTTAATCTCTGGTTGAAGTATGGCAGGCACAGTATTCTGTACAAATGATCTATGCATCATTCGATAGGTCTTGTTAAGTAGACTATTATTATCAAGACCAAGTTCTAGACCAATGGAAGAAAAAGTCCCCAGCCTTTTGGGTTAAATTTAAAGATGAGGACCCCAATCAAAGCAAACCGCTTCATTACAAATCTTCTGTCAAAGCAGAAAGATCAACTGCGTCAAGGCAACTATCTTTGGAGTATATGAGACACTGAGTATATCGGGATGCTTCAAGATCCCGAGGTTTAAAACCACTTGTTGATGCCCAAATTATCATTCTAAAGGTAGAGCTTCCTTGCGGCTATCGAGAAACTTTATTGCTGCTGCCAGGAATTCAATTGTTTACCAAGTGTACTGGTTACTCTATCAAATATCATTTACTTGTAATCATTACCTAACGACAGAGGCAGGCCTGTACACAACTAAGTAACTTACTAACATACTACAATGATATAACTTATTAACGAAACGATCTCATCGAGTGGTGCTTCCTGCGGTGTTCAAAAAAACCAAGGAGATTGCCTCCAGATTTTTCACATCGTCGGATGGCCGTGTCTTGCACAAAATTGAAGATGTCCTAGTTTTCTGGGAGGAATACGCACAAGACTTGCTCCATGACGAAGAGGTTGACAATGACGAAACCGGTCCATTCATTCTCAAATCAGAGGTCAGGTGGGCCTTGGACAGGATGGAGCTTCAAAAAATCTGCCGGACCCAACGAACTATACACTGAGATGCTTAAAGCACCCAGTGATGAAGGAGTAGTGACAGTTTAGACTGGTAACGAGAGTCTACCAGTTTGGTGACTTCCCCAACGACATCCTAAACTCTCTTTTCATCACACTGCCCAAAATCTCTCTAACGAATCAAACGCCAACTTTTACCTGCAATTTCTGCTTTCCAGTTTGGATTCATGAAGGACAGAGATACTTTGAAAGCGATGTTTGTGCTCCAAATGCTCGTGGAAGGAGCAATCCAACATCAACAGGATCTGTACGTAGTCTTCATAAACTATGTAAAAGCTCTTGACAAAGTTCGTCATCATGGGTTGTTCAAACTGCTCGCTAAAATCCAGATAAATGACAAGGACACGCGCGTCATCAGAACAGTGTACACAGACCAACGTGCAGCTGTTCGGCTACCAGGAGGGACAAGCAACTTGTTCCCCATCAAAAGAGCGGTAAGACAAGGATGCGAGATGTCACCATATCTTTTCAGCCTGGGACCTTGAGGACCAGAGGGAGTCATCGTGAGCGGCGTCAAGGTCAACAACATCAGATATACCGACAATACTGTACTCATAGCGTCATCTCCAGAGGATCTGCAGCAGCTCTTTGATGCTACAGTGGCTTTGAGTGCCCGACTGGTACTGCAAAACAACGGCAATGAGACCAAATACATGACCATCAGGAAAAAAAGAAGACATGCTCCCTCCGGAAAGAAACTGCTGCAATCGAACAGGCTTCGTCATTCAAGTACTTCGGGGCACTTGTCACAGAGTATGCCCAAAGCACGAAAAAGATCTACAGAAGGATCTGCTTAGCCAAGGACTCCTACACGAAGCTTCGACTTGTGCTCAATAACAGGGATTTTTCGATGGGCATCAAGATCCGCTCAATGTGGTTTGTCAAACACCGCATCGGATATGGCAACGAAGGAAGGAGGAGGCTTGCTGTGAGTCCAAGACAGTTAGTTCATTCTAATTGTGTTCCGGTACTTTCGACTATGCTTATTCCTTATGTTTCCTCCTTCGGAAAAGTGAAATACTTAGACTGAAGTAAGTTGTGGTCTTAGCGTCCTTCAAGCAATAGCTTTACTTTGAATGCTTCCATCTTACCAAAGCATAAAAATATCTGTTCTTGCCGACAAGGTTTTTTAACTTAATGCTTCCTCGGCACTTACGTGTTATCAGGAAATTCAAAAGCTTACCTGAATGCATTTTCTAGGCATTGCTATTTATGCATGTTATACCATTACTTTAACTCGAACTTCAGTTTGATATAATCTAATTGGAGGATAATAAAATGAAACGTTTTATTACCATAGAGACTTTTTTCCTCTGATGATCACGCACAATATCCACCCACACGATATTCAACAAGTGGACATCAGTCCGGCTCTACGCAATATTGGTGACCAGCATCTCTGTGACTGGACAATGGAAGGACAGCCATCCGGCCATTATGCTGTCCAGCATTCCATTATGCATTATAACCACCACCATAACCATAACAATAGCAGAACCAAAGCAATAACCAGAAAAATAATCACGACAGTAAAATAATTGCAATTATGATGATAACCATAAACTGTATCCATAAGCTATCTATAACTATAACCGTAACCATTGAAATGATTATTACCCATAACCATAACCATCATTGAACTATAGTTTTTTGTATTTTTATGGTTGATCGTTTAGACTTGATGGATACGAATTCTCGCAGATTATAACTTCTGATTATAATCAGACGGAGTGTTCATTATTTTCTTCTGCTGTGCTGTGGATCGGCTGCAGGGGCATTATACTCAACAGATTTAAAATCCAAACTGGCAGAGGTATTAATCCGACGGCTCATCAAAGGACTAAGTTATGGCCGAGGACAGGATTGGACCGTTTTAGAAACTATTAGGACAAGAAACCTGGCCAATCTGATTAGACGCAATTCTGATGTACCTAGAATTGATACTGCTGGAAAATTTTGCATGAAGAAGGGATTTACGTGTAGCTAGAGACAAAGATGAAATTAATTGAATGGTTTCAACCAGGGCGATCTAAATAACAGGCCTGGACAACATGCAACTGGAGGCTACGACTGGAGGCCATCCAAAAATCTAGAATAATTTAACCTTTGATCATAAATTATAATATATGCAATTTATCATTGTCGTGTACTGGATTATGAAGTTATAACAATAGTTGATGTGGACAGCAGACAGTACACAGCAGGTAGATGCTCATATTTCACAATCAAGATGGCACTTTCCTGTTGAAGCAACGGTCAT
>JAAAKL020017091.1:0-10756 GCA_010016065.2 Carybdea cf. marsupialis auct. non (Linnaeus, 1758) | reverse complement strand
TTTATTTCTTATTAACTATTTATCGTTTATCGTTCCTATAATATTCCTCTTTTTTCAACAATTTATGGAATTCCATATTTTCAACTATAACATATTGTGGGTTTTCAGTAGATTGTTTTCAAAGAATTATAATTCTCCTCACAACGCCTTCCCCCTTCGAATATTAATAAACGTTTGCAATTTCTCTTCACCTTCTGATACGTCCAGTCTGAAATGGCGACGTATGAGGGGTCAAACAAGAGGCACTGAACTAATATTATTCAGGCATTGGAATCGAGCATGAAGATAACCATGCTTAGATGAGTCTAGAAGAAGAGTAGGGGGTATCTCCACAAGCATCGCACTACTATGGTATGTATTTTGATTAGCATTAAGACCACCTAGTTTAGTAATATATGTTGCGAGAGAGATTTAAATGAAGCGGAATCGAGTATTATTTTACCTTTTTCTTTGTATTCAAGATTGTATAGTAGGGTTTGCTAACCATTTAGTAGAAAATCGTCTTGCTCGTTGTAATAAAAATAGCATTTTTGATAAATTTCAAATAACTTTTTACATTTACTGCTGAGGATATCTAACTTGTTTTCTTTCTCTAGTCAGTCATTCCTTCAATTTAGTTTTTGGATACCAGCACAAAGCTTTTTTATCAGATTTTATTCTTTCATTTCGGTCCCATTTGCTGACATATGTATGAGACTGACAAAGAGGAAAAGATCAGCCTTTTTGCTTCTCTTCAGCCACTCTCCCGTTAGCTAATATAAAGTTCTTTAAAAGGGTGAGTGCAACACATATTTCTGGTCAATTGTTGACCATTGTAGCCAGCTTTACCCTTAGCGGCAAGTTGATGCAGTCGTACCGGAAGTGCGCTACAAACTCATCCACAAGAATTCGATTCTAGACACGGGGGCCAAAGTTTACTCAACCTTTCCCCTTACGGAAGCGTTAAACTGTCCTATGGCTGTATGAGTCCTGGACAAAAAAAGCGATTTCCTATTTTTTTAGGTAGTTTAATGAATGCGGCCACTTCGTAGAATTAGAAGGGGGAGGGGGACACTTTTCTCATGCTGCAAAAGCTCCTGAAAAGATTCCTCATAGTTTAGTTTGAGGTACCTTTAGATCCGAACATTTTACCTTGCGATTGTCAAGAGTGTTGACAGAAGTGTTAGCTTAGCTGTTCGGTAAAGTGCAAGTGTTGATTATCATTTACATTTTACAAGTAGACAAATGACAGATTTTAGCTAGGCCAAAGAATACTTGGGAAGTATTCCTTTGCCCACTCCCCATGCTGAAACGAGGAAGGATCTTTCGCACTCTCTTAATCGCAATGGAAAGGCCGCGATACATTTTGTAAACCCTCTTTTTATCTGAATAACCGACTTCATCCCTGGTAAAGACGTATATAGTGATGAAATCGTAATAAATGAAATTAAAGTTTGTTAATTTAAGTCCAATCAATAAAACAAAGTTAAACGTGCAAAAAGGTTTAACCCAATTAACATTGCCAGGAGGTGAACTAGCGATGGAAGATTTAAAACCGTTATTGATCTCTAGCTGTTCAATATTTTTACTAAAATTATTCTCCTTTTCCTAAAAGATAGTTTTCCCTTAAATTATGCTGAAGAAAATGAGTCACATCCATTTCTAGTCTTGCAGTAGCATTATTGTCACAGGCAACCATAAACAAGCATATTGCGCATGCTTGATGAACTTTATTACATGTTGTTTCAAATATATTTCATGGCTTCTTTTATTTCTTGTTTGATCATTTGACTTTGCTCATATCACCTCTACCTAAATTTGCAAGTAAATAAATCACATACTTTCAATATGATATATTATTGCAACCATTTTGAGTTAGGAGTTAGTTATATGAAAATAGTACTTTTTTGCCCATTTTATGGTAGAGCTGGCACCACCACCACTACCACTACAAAAACTGCCACTACCACCACCACCACTACCACAACCACAACTACCCACTACCACCATTACCACTACCACTACCACCACTATCACTACCACCACTACCACCATTACCACTACTACCACTACCACCACTATCACTACCGTCACTACCACTACCACCACAAAACACTACCACTACCACCACTATCACTACCACCACTACCACTACCACCACTACCACCAATTCCACCCTTAACAGAACTAAATGAAAAAGTCTAATAAGAACAGGATTTGAAAGTCCGCAGTTTTTCTGTTATTATTATTATTAAAACTCAAGGTCTAGCTTAGCATATCCTATGAGGTCAGAGAAATTTAACTTTATATGTTACTTTCCTCCATTTTTGCGCTATACCTCCTATCATGATGTTGATCTTTTCCCTGAAGATTACATGAAAGGCATGTCATGATTTATTAACTGACATGGAGATTATGAATGGATTTCTTATTTAAGAGTAAACGTGAATGTAATTAGGCCTTCTTCCAAGGCACCCCTATCGCGATAAAAATGTATTTATAAAATACTTGTATTGCATTGAAGATTCATAATATGGAGTTTCTTTCCCTAACAGGTACATGAAGAGAGAGTTCTAGAAAAAATAAAACCACATATATTTACTCTTTGATATTACAGATAGAATTTAAATACAAAATTACAGATGTACAATTTAAAGTTCTTAAAGTGCTATACTAACAGCATTTAAATCAAAGCAAGGTGGAACCTCAGTTAGGTTAGGAACATCTCAAATTTTTTGCATGGGTTTTAAATGGGTAGATTTTGTATTGAGATGTTATTACCTACTCCTATAAAGCGAAAAAAGGCTAGATGTTATGATTAACACACTATGGCATGGGAGAGAGTACAAAAGTTCAGATCAGTATTTATCTGTCGAAGAGGCATTGTTTATCTAGAGTGTAACATAGTACAATATGTTATAGTGTGGTCTATTATGGCCTTGTATGATGTGATATAACATGGCATAATACAGTACAGTGTATCATAGTATTCAAAACGTTTCTTGGTGGTACAAAACAATAAAACTGCACGAGACATCGAAAAAAATTTAGTACCGAAAAGCTTCTTGCGTCTGACTCTCCTCCGAGGACAAAATCGTCAGAACTGCGATTGAGAAGAAATCAATATAAGTTATACCAACTTATGTCTTTTGAAAGTAGCGAATCAGAACTCTGACTGCCAGATTTGGGTTGTTTTGACCAATCAGTGTCTGTGGAGCTGAATGGTTAACCGAAAAGGCTCAACGAAAAGACAAATTCTTTTTGTCTGCAAAGCAACGATTTTCTTGCTTTGATGTGCACGGATTCGAGGACGGCTAGTTGAAAAGCATACCTAGCTTTCCCTATTATACAAAATCGGTCATCCGTATACAATTTTGCGCAGTCTGGGTTTTCAAGCAAGTGCTACCCTGTGGCAGAGTCACATTCCTTAGCAGTGCCTTAGGCTTCAGAAACCCGAGAGGGCTGTTTCCTTGTAAGAGCTCATGCTTGGCGATTACAGGACGGAATATGCTGCTTGATTCTATCAACTTACCTCAAAGTCGTACGTCGGACATAGTCAACCTCACACTGGCAAGAACATGAGTAGGCAACGGTGCTGCATTTTGTGGAAGTCACACGGTCTTTGTAGTTGGTTGAAAACGATTTCTTACTTGTGTAAACTACGCGTGGTGTAACAGCGCTGAAAGACTATATGGAATTTTTATCTAGTTTTCAAATCGAAGTGGAACTTTATCAAGCCAGGGTAATTTTAAGTATGCGTGGGCATTTCCTAGGTCCAAAAGGTTTTTTTACAGGAAAACAACGATAATTTTTTCTTGATGGTCGAGTCGATAAAAGCCTCAGGATAGTCGTTAGAAAGGAAAATTTGTTTTCTTGTATTAATTTCTGGTTCTAATTTTTCCCTGGAACAGATCATGAGTCCGAAAGTTCTGATGAGGTTCAACTTGCAAGTTTTGAGGCAGAATGAGATCCAAGAAATGTATTGACTAGAAAATGTAGGTTTTCTATAGGCACTGGTCACGAGTTTTGTGCTATCTTTCTTTACCAAAACGTCGAGGGAAGGCATAGAGTTGTTTACCTCCTTTTCGAATGTGAAATTCAATGTCTGGTGTAACATGTTGAGCTTTGTAAGAAATTCATCACTCTCAGAATAATTTTTAAAAACGGCAAATGTGACGTCTACATAACGAAAATAAACGACAGGTTTTTGGGTGGATTGAAAAAGTCGAAGTTCATAGAAACCAACAAGGATATTAGCCAACGCTGGATCCAAGGGACTGCCCATACTGACTTTATTCTTTTGTCGGTACATGTCATTATTGAAGCTGAATTCGACACCACGTGTCGCCACCTCCTTAAATTCAATGAATACCACCTCAGGGAACGGTGGACGCATGACCTCACTCCGATACAATGAATCGGCACATATCTTAATTGTTTCTTCAAAGGGAACATTGTAAATGTTTATATTTAAATATGTATTGTTTACAAATGTTCCCTTAGACGAAACAATATCTATAAGTATCAGGGTGCGAGGAGCATTTATTCATTGTTTCCAACATGGTAGAGAAAGTGAAATATATATCATTTTTTTCTGTGACATATGTTCGCCTGGGTAAGCGGAATACTAAAACAAGAACTCACAGGGCAGGCGGCGCCATACTTCACCTACCCTCAGTGACGTGCTTGGATTAGTTTCGTGTTAGTCACTCATACTTTCTTGTTACGTTAGACATAATCCATGCTTAAACAGAAATATTCGTGTACTATGACATGATTGACTCTCTATCGCTACGCAAAACATTATAAGTAAAGTCCATTAAAGTAAAGTATGGTATGGTATATGTATAACCATACGATAAAATACAAGACAGTATGGTAAAGTGTGGTACAGTACAGTACAAAAAAGATTATTTGACGAATACTAAAAATGTGACAGTAAATTCATTAATATTAGCCCGCAATCAGACTTCTCTCTCTACCTGCCCCTCTGCAACCAAGAGTGCAAGGGTCGTACATGAGCTGACCCCTTCCCCTGTGTGCAGAGAATACCCAAAAATACCATTTTACGAGAGCTTTTTTACTTCTCAGAGCTTTCACCCCATCTACGTTACAACTACGAAGTATGATAGAATGCCTGAAAAGTAGATCTTTAGCATTAAACGTTTCTTCTTTTACATGTAACAATTATTGTAGCCGGTGAACAGAGGAATAAACTTTGCAAACATAAAAACTGATGAAAACCCTTTGTGAAATATATCATCATTTAGGGCAATTTATAAGGAGATTAATAAGCAATAAGTGAGAAGGAAAACTTTAAATGTAGGGTCTACCTTCACTTATGGATGAATATAACACGATGTATGTATAAAAATTAATAAATTGGGAGTTCCAATAAAAATATGTATGTTTCAAGCGAAGTTAAATGCCCTATTTTCTACTATTTACAAATTAACTCAAGTTAGAGTTCTGTGCATTATGTTAGCAATCATCTTTACAAGGCATAATAGTAACATCCCTAGAGAACATCTTGTAATAGACAAACAAAGGCGCTTGTTAACAAAAGTATTCAACATTTATAGTATTTATAACCGACAAAGAATAATACATCCTTTCCTTTGTTATCAAAGATATAAAATCGCAGAATGAATCGGGTATGTCAGAAAATAGAATAGTGAAGAGGTAAACTCTCAGTATGTTCCTATAGCAAAGGTTTGCAATGCGGAGGGAAAGTGACCATGGTCACAAATATTTTTGGAAATAGTACGATTTAACTCCTTATATCTAAAGGCAATCCTTGAGTAGGCTTCTCTCCAAAATACCAGACCTGTAGCGTATATTGCATTTAAACTAGTCTCTGGTCAAAAATCTGCTAATATCCCTTGGTTCTTTACATTAGGAACAAAAATCAAATAACAAGGTTTTGTTAGAGAGATTTAAAGCTTTGAAAGTTGATATCTCGGTGTTGGAAAAGGGCAACACTATCAATTTCGGTCATTGACGTTCTTACTACTAGGGCAACATGAAAATTGGGTATTTGTTCCATAATTCAAACATTTTCAAAATCGTGACGTCACACTTCCCCTCCGCATACTTGGATTTTTATATTACATCGGAAAGAGTTTTGAGTCCATTCTATGTTTGTTTTGTAGATTTATCATGTAAAACAGACTCTACATTATACATCTGTTAATCTGTATCAATTGAAGTAACATTTCCAACAAACATAGACTGGTTGCTTCTACTCCTTATTACATTCTTCTTTTGCAATAGGTTTTACTTCAATTTTACGCTTTTCCCGATAGCTGTTGTTTCTTTGGCAGATCTGTTCACCTCTGTTGCAATTCCTCACAAATATCCATACATTCAAGACAATTTTGTGCATTAACTGGCATTGACGCTATGATAATGTAATCAGATTTTGAGCGCAACAGAATTCCCAGTATTTGAAAATGTCTGAATGATCCATTCCAGCGCTTTTGTTTAGTTTTAGTAGACTGTATGCACCTCATACGTCCATACAATAGGTACAATGTTCGATTTGGCTTTAATTGGACTCTAAAAAGAATCTGTGCCTTGTAAACGTTACCTTGCAATTCGACCAAAAACAAAGTATTCAAAGAACTTGGCATTAAAGTTTAAGGCCTTGATGCTTACAAGAATCAGTCTTAAAACGGGGGTATAACACTATATGCCAATGAAACAAAACGGAAAATAAGGAACTAAGTTGCAGAAAAATATAGCATTTCCTTGGCGATTAAGTTGCCTAGAACCTGGCAACACTGTCAAAGTATATTGAAAGAGGGCTTCGTCAATTAACTCTTCTCTACCAAGAGACAAGTTATGTAGAGCAGTTTATGTCATCTGTTAAAGTCTGATAAGACGTCATAAAGTTACAAAAAATACCTAAATGGTAGACAGTAGGGAATTGTTTTGATCAAGACATATCAGGCCTCTTTGAGGTAAAGCATCATTGTATAATAGAGCCAATTTCTATAATCTACTTTAGGAACTTGCTCACTCTGAAAATACATTTGAAATTATGCAAAATGCTACAAAGACGTCATTAGGACCTTGGGTTACAATGCACTTTGTATACGAAAAGCCCGATATTTTTTAGATTAAAGCATTTGTATCACACTATGCCAGTGTCAGATGGTATAGCTCAGATAGTAGAAAGACATAAGGCAACGCTGCAAAGTATACAATATTTGTGCAGAATATCTATTGCACATCAAGTACATTTAAAAGTGTAGATTGAAATGAAAATGTTGTATTGGATCTGTTTATAAAATAGAAAAATGTATTTCAATATTTATAATGCCAGTCATGGAGGGATTCAAAGAATATCAAAATTTTATTCATATTTTTAGCTCTCTTGGTGCCTGGCTCTAGCCGCCAATAGAGCTGAACTAAACATTTAAAAAGTATTGCAAAGGAGAGCCAAATTTCAGTTTAGAAATATAAATTTAAAAAATAAATACAGCAAGGAGAGGTTCTTGAGTACAGGAACGTGCCCGCTAAGCCTTTTTGCCAAGGTGGTCAAAACAAGGTACTATCAAGTGAGTCTGTGAGGTGCAAGGACCTGGAAACTAAAACGGAAAAGAAAAGAATATTCAACTTTTGATGATAATGAAAATCAGGGAAAATGACGAGTTTGGGAGAGACGTGTTACAAATTAGTAGCCATATATATCGCAAAAAATGTTTTCACCAACTTTCATTTCCCAACTGTCCTTTAAACCATGTGTATCATAAATAAAGTGGCCCTCTAGCATCAATCTAGTGTCTTTTACATCATTTCCAGTGCCTATATTACTATGGCTACAGTCTTTGTTTATATCTTCCACCATGATGATAGTTCTCTTTTACTGTCTCTATATTTTTTATTTTGTTTTGCTGCTAACATATCCTGTTAATAGTATCAGCACTGTAAAGCAACCTACACCTCATTTTTACCACTATCATGTCTAGTCTTCTGGCCTGTATTTCATATTCAATAAATCAATATTGAATTGAGGAATCCCATAATGTTTTAAATGTTTGTTGTTCAACTTCCCGTACATTTCATATTCTTACTTCTATTCAGCCTAATCAAACTAAATTAAATTAATCATTGTACATCTCAGTTGTGTTAGTGGCCTGACTACACTAAGTTAAAGACACTTTTTTGTAAATTTCCAGTTGTTATTCAACTGCCTCAGATAATTTTGGCAGGGTTAACTCGCAAAATAACATTTGCTTCTCTTGATCATGGTATATATTTCTTCTAGATTGATATTTTAAAATCCAAATTACCAGATACATCAATGTCGTTTTTTAACATTATTGGTTGACCTTTGTTAAACTATCTCATCCATATTTATATTTTTGAGAATAACTTGTCCTTTTGTAAAGCAATTATCAATTAATTATCATTAACATCGATCTTCATAAATTTCACTTCAGTTTCTCTTCATAATGTTGTGTGACATCACTGCTACTCAAGATTCAGATCTTGAACCTCTATTTTTCTAACTCTCAGAGCTTTGAGTAGCAGGAATGTTTCTCTTTACAGTCCTTCTATAATCATCCATTCGACTACTTCCCAGCATCCCTGAATCATCGTGCATACCTCACTTCTGTAATGATAGAATTTCTTTTCCTGCGCCTCACTCATAGATTTCAGATTCTCGTGAAAGTAATCCATAAGGGAAGATAGATAATGTATTTGGATCCTCTTGTTACATCCGAGGTTTCAAACAGTAATTCACGATAAATTCTGAATAGCTGTTCCCAAAACAGTTCTTTACAACCACAAAAAAGTGTAACACGTCTCCAGTTCCTACTACAATCAGTGATTTTTTAAACTCTGGCTCTCCTATAAGCTTATCTATTTGAGGTCTATCAAATGAGTCAGACATTACTTCTTCATGGTTAACTCGTTAAATGCTTTACATAAATAAGTGAAGTAGTCACTATCGTTGGTCACAATTTAATGAAGTGCTTCTTCAAGCCAAGCTTAATGTGCCACTGTTGGATTAGTACAATAGATTAGTACAATAGATACAATATAAAACAATAAAACTGCACGGAATATCGAAAATATTTTAATACTAAAAATGTTTTCGCTATTTCGTGCAGTTTTAGAGACTGTTTACTATTGTGCAGCAGATCACATTCAAGCGACTACATGTTGCTCTCAATGAACAGTTTCCGATTTTTAGAATTTTGCTGTGGCATTTCAAGCTAATACAGTAGCCATGCTAGATTCACCTCTTATTTTTCTTCAGAGGAAAAATAGAGGTTGATTTTATTTCTAATGAGGTAACATGTAATGTGAGTAGAGACAGAAGGTCTTTCATTCCAAACCAGATGCAGTAACCTTTTGCAGATGACTATTACAAGGTTAGATAATGAATAACATCATTTTTTGACCCTAGCAATAAAGTTGTTAGATTTTGGTGTACCTCTTTGTGTTACTCTTCACCTTCAACACTGGAAGACTTTACGTTATTTAAGTCAGAGAGTTCTCTAAAGACAGGACAGCTCCACTAACGCAGATATTCAGTACCTGACATATATATCATGTGTGGTCTCAAAGCTTGATCCTGGTCAGGATGTTTTGTAAGAATCTAAGCATTTTTGCAAAAATGTTACTGTATTTCTACTGGGATCATTACAAAGTCAAATACACTCAATATTAACCTATCTGACATAAAGCATTAGGACCCCTACATGTTAATCAAAACGTTATAAACACTCAGTGGTACCAGGGTCAATAGCTCAACCTGATCGAGCAAACCCATGTGACATTACAATTCAGCACATGGGCATTGTCATAGACCAGCACGAAATATCTTCACTTTAAAAAATTTGATCTTGACCCGTGTTATCATTACAAGGGCCTGAATAGCTTTCTGAAACTAGGGGTGACACAAAATCGTTCAGAAACAGAAACTTTCATTTAATTTATTAATATTCCTATAACTAGATGGAGCTAGAAACATTCTATAACAAGAGCTTTAAGCCGACAAGTTCCAATGAATCATAAGTCTTATTGTTTTGAAAGTGGTAAAATATATCCTCCCACCTTCCCTTCTTTATATTCACATCATTGATAGTAAAAAAGAGTGAGTTCAAACTTTTGTATAGAAAGGCACCCTTAACGTCATTCCCAATAAAGTCGTGATTTTCTAGTGTTAATGGAGTTCGAGTCCTACAAGAGAACATTGAACGTTTTGGGCATGTCTCCAGCACCTGCACGTGTAGCGAAGACTGTACTGCACCTCTAATTGAAGTTAATTAATTATCTAATTCATTTTGACTTTCAGGGGGAGGTATCGGTGGCTAAAAGAAACACCAACAGCAACATTACATCAACCATTTTCCATTCGAGGAATAAAGGAATTTCTGACCTAAGGAATATAGATGGGCAACTGCTACAAGGGGTCATTGGAAAATGTAAACGGCAGCCCTTTACCCTATAATGAGTGTATCAGTGCCACTTATTAGGGCAAGAATTGTTGTACTTTGCACTAGACCGTGCTTTAGAAGGTTGGAGTATAGGCTAGCACCATGGGTGAGCCTGAAGACTGAATGAATCTTCCAGTAACTATCTAAGAAAGTAGCATTGCAAACACAAAATCCTGTATTAATGATGAAAGAGAAGAAGTAAACTTGGTTATCGTTTAGGTTACGTACAGAAAGGGAGGCACACATGGACTCTGTGCCCCTTACATTTCTGTGGAATTGCAATTTGTGCAAAAAAGTTGAGACCCCCCGCTACAATAAAATGA
>JAAAKL020017090.1:0-10756 GCA_010016065.2 Carybdea cf. marsupialis auct. non (Linnaeus, 1758) | reverse complement strand
GATACTAAGAGATTTTTCTGGCGTTATACATTTTGCCTGTTTTAAGACTTCGTTATAGCTATGTGAACTTTTCGCGCAGTTACCATTTGTTAGCAACCTAAAGTTTTGGATCAAACTAGACGAACTTTAGAAAGATTTAACGCCCATTCAAGGGTCTCTTTAGAAGAACTTTAAACCAATTATATGCACGTGATTTACATACTTAAAATATAGAAAGAGTGAACAACTGTGGGTGACAATTTGGGGACTGCAGACACGGGCTAGACCTATTGACGTAAGTACTATGCTAAGTAGCTGTATTGATGTGGTATAGGCAGATGCCATCTTGCAAGACTCATAGCACGTTCAAATATGCTCTTACGAACAGCTTACTGAAAGATTATCCAGTTTTCGAATTTTAACACCTCATACTAATGAGAACCGCATAGAACCATGGGATGCCTATATTCATTGCCCTAAATTGTAGTTGGCAAGATTAAGGCATGAAAAGCAAGTGAATCGGCATCTTTTGGAAATGGATCGGGGTGCTTTTTATTTTGAAGGGTTCTTATTGCGGCTGACATCAGAGGACTAAAGTTTGCATTTGTTAAGATTAAGGTAACGTTCTTATAGTCCATAGAATCCTTAAAAAAGGCCAAGGATTTGACTCTAGTAATTATTCAGAATAGCAGGTCTGAAGACTACTTAATACGGACGGAAAGTGATGACGTCACAAATCAAACGTTTTGGAAAAAGCAAGATTTGACTCCAGATATCTAAAAGCCTCCCCGAAGTAGGCTGTTTCCCAAAATCCCAGGCCTGTAGTGTATAAAGTGTTTAAACTAGAGGCGTTTGAATTCAAAACATCTCTGGTCAAAACTCTGTTAATATTCCTTGGTTCCTGACGTTAGGAACCAGCATCAAGTAACAGTGTTTTGTTAGAGAGATTTAAAACTTTGAAAGCTGATATCTCGGTGTTGGGAAAGGGCAATTCTACCAATTTTGGCCATTGAAGTTCTTACTAATAGGGCAACATGAAAATTGCGTACTTTTCCCGTAATTCAAATATTTCAAAATCGTGACGTCACACTTTCCCACCGCATTGTAAATTCTACACGATCATGTAGTGATTCTCAACGATCATTGATCGGTGATCCCACTTATTTTAAACGCTGTGTTTCTCACTCTGGGGTTATGAAAGTTGGTAGGTGTATGGTTGTAACTGCCATGCAGGACGTAGTGGGTTCCATCTTGTAAAACGAGTTCCATGTGTTTCGATGGATTTATTAGTGACCCGCTGATATACAGGAAGCTGACAGGGGGCCCCTATCATAGACTTGCCCAGGTTCACTTATTTATATTACGGTATTATATTATCATTGATATTGATGTGTCTGAACGTGTAAAGGTGTTGATTGTGCAGGGCTTTCTAAGGAAAGAGACACTCGCTGGAAAGTTTTATCAGTTTTAACCAGCTTAACATGCCAGTTAGCGGGTCCTTACTACATAATATTCATTAACATCCGTCAACGACGATTTGTCTTCTGTAACTTATTATATATATTCTAGGCCAAATTCGTGCTTGTTTCCACAAACTGCTTTAAGTAGCTTTATCCCCTCATCAGTTATTGTAATACCAGACAACAGCATGACTAATGGTATACTGCATTTAATTTTATTACTAGCAACAAGAGGGCAATCCGCTCTGCCGGAGATTAAAATTTCCGGAAATCATTGCTACGTCTCACCAACGATTTACGAAATACCCGCTGTTATTGGAGGGAATAGCCAAGGCAACACTGCGTAAGTTACATTCGGTTGTTTCTTTAAAACCGTTGGAAAAAATATACTGTTTTTAAGTTTCAGTATGGCATTTGATGAAGGTACATCTTTTCATTTCTCTACTGTTCAAATGGAGAAGACTTTAATCGGAGAGGAAAGAAATTACAAGTTTATGATATTCAATAGGATTTCATAACCTCCAAAACTCTAGGAATCATTTTTATGTTCTCGTTGGCGGTTGTTTGTGAAGAAATGATTTTGTGTCTTCCTATTTGGAGCTTGAAATTGTCTACTTGATCTATAATTTTTTTGACAGTTGGTGTTTTTCGTCTCTCAGTTCATCGTTTTTTCCCTGTTTTTAGAAAACCACCCGGACCGTAAAGACGTTGAGCGTGGTGTGGAATGTTGCAAGGTTTGTTAGAGTTTACGGAAACTTTTTAGGTGTTTTTGTGCTTGCATAGGTATCGTAGCAGACACAGCAATACAGTAGGATATGGGTGCAATGTGGCATTGGTATCCCTTCTCAAATTGTATTGAATATAAGAAATGAAAACCGGCCATAAATTTCTTTTAAAGCGTTAAACATTGTATGCACTGCTATTGCATCATTTATATTCCAAGAGATGAATTAGTTTATGACTCTTTGAATAAATCCCTCTGCCCCCTGTAAATTTACACCTACAGATTTTACATTATCATTTAGTTTTTGTACCCAAATCATGTTTGTCTTGAAACTTAGATTTTCAAAGCTGATTGAGTTTGAAGACTTCATAGGTTGTATGATCCTCTAAGAGGTAATCTGTAGCTATTCAGAGTAAGGAAACAAAAAATACCTACGTAGTGCTGGGCATTGGTTCAAGCCGACTGTGATCACAAGGTTTTTCACACGGAATAATTGCATTTTTCACCGAGGCCAGTATACAACCTGTTTTCGAGGAGAGAGGGTACTGTTATCAGGTTGCCATAGCACAGTTGGTGAAGTCATGCGCCTTTACAGCGCGGATCCCGGGTTCCAGTCCCGGTTTTGACATATTGTCACTGTTCTATAGTATCGCTTCAAACTGATTGGCATCTGATCATGCCTTAAGAGTGGGGAATTGGCCTTCACGATACCTAAACTACCCTTACTTTTATGGGTTTTTATGGGGTTTTTAAGTGTTGTTGTTAATGGATCCTTCCGCTAGCCAGGAACGTTCGACTAGATTATTCCCGGTGACTACGGAGGACCTTATAGAGGCCCTTGCCGGGAGATGAAACTTGTCCATTGGCATTTCCTGTATACCCTCGTATATTAGTTAAATTAGTGTGGTTGCATTACTGGATGTTTAACTGTAGTTTCACTATCTTGCTCTTCACAATTTTGGATTATATTAGATATGGGGATAAGAATATTAATATATGGTTACAGGGTTGATGACAGCGGTTTACTCAATGACGCGGTTTTAACTTGTGGTATTCTAGTTCCCCAATTTATAGTGATATAAATGGAACGTTGGGGTTTACATCGTGCTTGTAGTATTCCAACGGTGCACAAGTGAAAGTTTACAAAATTGTTTTGCTGCATGCATCATAAACCTAACACATTCAGTTTATAGGACTATTCGCTCTTAACCACTCTCCTCTTGGTGTTACCTTAGAAACAATTTCAAGTGATGATCTTCATATAGTCGGGATACTGCTTGTCAAATTGAAGCATCCTTTCTCCTCATTTCACAGGCTATTCTGAATTACATAAACCAGACGATCAAGGATTCGGAGAACATTGCTGTAAGTACACGTTACTACAGTACTTCTGTTGCTGTTTGCCTCACGTATGGTTACAGCGTGTAAACAAAGAGAGGAGCATTAAAATACGAAGCTTAGATTTTCTTAAGTCGTGTAGAGACTTGCACATAAGTAGCTACGATAGAACGATAGAGTCATTTGTAGGCATCACTCCATTTGACCTGTATATTTACAATTTTAAGATAAAGGGTCCGGATATCTAAAGGTTTTACGAATTTTCTTGCACGTAGAGTATGCTACGAATTCTTTAAACAGGATACTGGAATCTCTTTTGTGATTTCTTCCAGTGGTTGGACACTTGATCCTAGACCTGAAATGAGATTGTACATTGTACTACATATTGTACTACTACATCCATAGAGATTCACGCATCTTCCCCGCGTGTCGGGCGTGTCCAGCATAACGGCCTGCAGATCGTATGCACTGGCGGCTCTGGTGCCTTTCAGAAGTTCATTTTTGTAAGACATTCGAAACCTAGTGAGGTTTCCTTATGGCTCCTTATTGGTTATATACACTCCATGATTGTACTAGTAGCATGCATGTACAGCATCTGTTCGGCATTTTCATTGAGGACTCAGCACGTGTTAAAGTGATTTGAGCCAGGACTGGTTATACTATTGCCACAATTGTCATGTTTTAAGAGTAGATCTTTTTTAGCTGTTTCAAACATTCTGGGGTGAATACCGTTCTACTTTCGTACCTTTTTCTGTGCAGTTTTTTTTACTTTGCCAGATATATAAAGCTCAACACAACTTGAAGACATAGCTATTTTTAGCCGTAGTTCAGATTTCCTTTATTTTGCAGATAATGTTATCAACCTGAACAACCTCGTTTTGAAACCATATCCGTTTGATGATTTATCTTGTGTATTGTTCTACAGCGACTATTAGAATTATCCAAGAAGATTGAAGTGAAGCAAGTTGAAAGCTCGCATCAAAATATGAAGAAAGAAATAACGGTTTGTGAAATTTCTTCCTGCTTTGTTAAGCGTGCAACTTGCTGCCTAAAGTATCAGTGTTATTGTTTTAACGTGGAAGTGCTTTACACTGGTATCTGAAAAGAGGAGTGCAATGGGGTAGCCAGCTTGGCGAAACGTGACCCCCAGCCCTTACAAATGCCCCCATACAAAGCTATGTTTAAAGTTAGGTTGAATGCCAGCTGAAACAAAATTTGCAGGCTACGCTCCTGAAGGAGTAAGGTTAATGTTACACTGGTTTGGAATAAAGTAATTGTACCCTCAAGGGCGAGTTTTATTGATTAAGGTTAACTATTTAGTACCACATATACTGATTGGTCAAAACAACACCAATCTAGCAGTCAGACCTCTTATTGGCTACTTTCAAAACACAGTTTGGTATAAGTTTCATTGATTTCTTCTCAATTCCAATTCTGACAATCTGTAATCTGAGGAGTGTCAGACGAAAAAAGCTTTTCAGAACTAAAATTTTCTCGCTATTTCGTGCAGTTTTATTGTTTTGTACCACCAACAAACTATTTGATTAAGGTTACAAGATCAGGCATGGCATGATGTTGTCGCCGTGGTGATATTCTCATTTTTCTCAAGTATCTCTATGAAGTATTGTTGCTGTAGGTATTATATAGAAAATATTTTACCCTTTGATGCCAGTAGGTTTTCGAAATGTGTTACCATAATTTAAGTGCATTTACGTCAGAAGTGTTCACCACGATACTCTGCATTTGCATTTTAATGCGTTTTTCATATGTATTTGATAAGGATTATAAGCTAAGGATTTGCATTAAAAATTTTATACTCGATATTCAGATACTTTTACCTAGTAAGTAAATTACGTGGTCTACGGGAACTTACAGACCGTAATGTGACGGGAGGATTACCTAGTAAATGCCAGTTCTTTATATCCACGAATACAACTGCTTGTTTTGACCTGCCGTTCCTTTACCTTTCTCTTCTTTTCTTTTTTCCTTTTCCCACATTTCTTTACATGTCTTTCCTTTCCTCGCTTTTGTCCTTTGTTTCTTTTCCGGGTTTTTTCCAATTTCGTTTCATGACGGAGCCCTTTCTTCTTTCGCTTTTAGGAATTAGATATTACTCAGCATAAGTTGATACACGATGGTGATCTGACGTGGAGAATTACACGGAATAAATCGATAGGTAAGAAAATGCTGATCATGAAGTTGTTACACAATTGTCTCGTCATTTCCAATCCTTTCACTCTTTCATTCATTTCCATTGATGTTTCCATTGATAACGTAGTCTGTTAACATATTGACCGATACTTAAGACAGCTACATATCAAGGTAATGATAGTCATGTGACCGCTGATACAAGAACTACTGGAATTAAGATATTATTAATTGCTGTCTTCACTGTGTCGTTATTTTTACGGCATGCGATGCTTTCAGTGTAATTTTGCAGTTATTTTTAAGCAATATATGTGGACGTCGTGTTCTTTATCATCATCAGTTACATTTCAGTCAATGCACGACTCTTTGACATTCCAGTCAATGTAACCTTTTGTGGCACCCATGCAGAATCTTTTCCACCGTCTTCTTTATAGTTCTAGCCAATGTAGAAATTCATTTTAACTCTTAATTTATACCTTATTTACTTTCCCTTCTTTTCCCAAGAACTTCATGCTTTACTGTTGGATGACGTGCTAGTGTTACTACAAAAGCAGGATGAGAAGTTTGTCTTGAAGTGTCATAGCACCACGACGACAGGGACGAATCTAGAGTCGAAGGTAAGGAATGGCTATAGATCTATCACCGATAGGTACTCTTCACTTTGTGTTTAACGCTCCTTATCGCGCCCCTCCCACCCCTCCGGTTACACATCGTAAAGTTGTGTATGGTACAGCATGATATGGCCACGGAATGAGCTATCTACATTAGGACCGCCTTTAGTTATCTTTAAGATCCTGGATGAGTACGCCAATGGCATTCCCAAGATTTAAAAGTAACTAACCGTTGATTAAGAGACGGTGACCTATTAGTTGATCCATGTAGCAAACTAAGGGAAGGGGGCGAATGCTAGTTTTAACCTGTTGCATTCTTTTAATAAAGATCATGAAATCGCCGTAGATAATAAAAAAGGAAACCGGCAGTTTTCCTGAAACTGGTTTGTTGTCACGATCAAAGCTATTGGGGGGTGGGGGGGGGGTCGAGTCCCGTTTATCGGCCACTGATTCTGCCTTGGTAAGTCTCCCTCCTTTCCATGCATGCTGTCCATTTGCATACACTGATATTTTAGCTGCAACAATGCGTTGCGAAGCTTCAACGTAAATTTGACTTTTGGACAACACCTGATTTAATTATTTGTGCCTGTTCTTTGTTTTTCTTATACCATAGTAACAGATAAAAAGATCAAAATGTAATCAGAATTGAACCACAAACAACAAATGCTAAAAGTCAATGTGCAACAGTCTTGTTACGTTTTCTGGAAATCGTATGGTAGGGTTAGAAATATTGGCCTAGTTAATTCTTGGGATCCAGAACTGGCTGCTTCCCTGTATTATTTACCGTTGGTGTAATACCACGTGTACCAAATCTGATTAACGCTAACTATTCTCATATGTTTCTGTGTCATTTGTGAGAACGCCGGCACTTTCGGTATACTTACGTTCTGACACTGCTATAGTGACCGACATCTGTTTCGTAGCATTAAGACCCAACCGTTTACGTATTTTTGAAAAGAGGAGTTCGTTGTTGATAACCCATAATCGTAGACCAAACTGTGATAACCACGTTGCAGATTATTTTGAAATATTTACTATCGTTTTCTCGTAGAAAAATACCCATAGTCCAGTCATTAAATTGGCGAATCTGTTAACAAGGAATGTTGCTACAGGTACGTAAAGAACATTACAGTTTAATACCCTTGAAGTGTAAATCCGAAATCTTGAGAGTCAAAACTTCCTGGGTATGTTTTTGGAGGCTCACTCTGTTTCCCTGTTTGTGGTATCAGAATGTATTATTGATACCCTCAACGTATCGTACTTATTGTTCCGTAGATAAAAAGGCGTTTTTCCTAGTCAGTACTTCTTCCATCGGACCTCAAATTTATGAAATGGTTACAGGAACAACAACGGAACGGAGAACGTAAGTTAATCTAATGATCTAATTTGTGTCAACATAGGGTACTACGTAATTAAGAAAAGGTGAACATGAAGCGTTTCATGCAGGTTTTAGTATTGTCAATCGATCTGTATTAAACAACTCCTGGTGAGAAACGTGACCCTTACCCTTGCCCTCCCCCTCTGAAGGGGATGTACATAAGGGCGCAAACAGTCCGCGTATGCTTGCCGCCAGATCTTTGTTATCCTCTGGCGTTAGATTTGCACCTTTAAGATCAGCTTTAACAGTCCTTCTCCAGGCCGCCAGAATCCATTCACACTACGTAGTCAACCCAGCGTAGTCTCCTATTTTCTATTGAGAGGATGCTGGAGGAACTCTTCCTTACATAAATATTTCAGTGAAAAATTTTCTTAGGACAAAATTTTCTTCAGATCCTTCTTCACTATTTTCGTGGAGAAGTTTACTTGCTTCATGTCGGTCCTCCTATCTTTCCATTTTTATCTACATGAAAGGACTGATTTTAGATTGATGTTTTGGGGCGTCACCTTTGTGTGATACTGAGCTGCTTGGATTTCGAGACTCGAAATAGACTCGAAATGGTAGAAGGCACATGTCTTGGCGAATGAGTGTACACTGACTACACTTCCCCAGGCAACTGCAAGTTGAAGCACTCTTACGTTGGTTTCCCCCCGAGTTAATTGGGATATCTGTGTCGGCGTTTATGACCATATTATAGGTCGTAATGCAGCCCATCCTACATTGCAAATATGATAAGTCTGTCCATTTTATCTTCGAAATATGATTTTGAGGAGAAAAGCATTGCAAGATCATGAGCAAAACCGATATCTTCTATGTGAGTAGGTGGTGTCCTATAGAACAACTCTAGGTATTTAGCAATAGTTTGGGGAAACTGATGTATCATTGCCTTTCTCCGGATTTAACGGAGTTTTTCAAGCAGGACAACACCACATATATACCCATTTCTCCCCATTTCATAATTACCGCAAGCGGATGAGTTTCATTAGTTCTATCATCGCTGACCAAAGCTGCAAAGCCATTGTTTAGTTCTGCGACAAGTGTTTCCTTGGTTTTGGGGTTTCTTAATAAGTAATTTTTCTGTTTTTGCATATCAGTAGGTTAACAGCGTCTCAACTTTACAGAGGTTATAACTAGGTTGTGAAAGCTGTAAACATCATCTTCTCAATGGGCCCTTCCAGATGGCCTAGATCGTCCCAATGTACTGTTGATAGCTTTCTTGTATTTCTGGTTAAGTGTTGGTCCGTCAGGTTAGCACCTTGTAACCGTGTGTATTTTATGGTGGGAAAAACTCTTCCTTTGATCACGTAACTGTCGTCCAGGCAAAAGTCGGCAAGCTTCTTCCATTTTCATTGATGGAACCACAATCAATCTTCCCCTACCAGATTCATAATGTAAGATTGCCTGAACCTACTGTAGCTTTGAATCACTGATAATCAGGTGATGTTTATGTTCTTGCACTTAGGAATCCGTAGTTTGGAGTCCTTTGCACCTGTTACCGTCGATCTTATATCCGCGCCATTCATTGAGCCAGGGATTTTAAGATGTCAAAGTTACAGCACTTTTAGTTTAAGCGAACACGAATCAGTCTCTTTATATACATCGACACTTTATGAAGAAAGTGGCGAATCGAGAGAGGAGAGTCCTTTTTTGATGATTATTCTTTTGAGATCTGATAGTACCGAGTAAAAAATTGATGAATTTAGTGAACGACTTTTCAGGGCCAAGTCAAACACATTCGCTTGCGCCAAGCCTAGACGAACACGCACCATCTACTTTAGACAGTTCTAGCACTTCAATCATGACCGTTCCATGTTTCGTTGCGAATATTTGTTTTAGGTCCAACTAGATTTGCATTCACATTGCTAGCTTATAGGTAATGACATTCATCAGCGAAGGATTCACACAATTCATTTAAATGAAGCTGATCCGTATTGGTCCTACGTTTATAATACTCCCCCTGTTTAGATCTCTTTAACTATTTAGAATTGCAAACCATACGGAAAATATCTTGCCGAGGGCAGTTTTATATCGTCTAATCATTATCTTCTTTTTAGGTGGGTGAAAATGATCACGGACGCTGTTGAAGCTGCAAAGGGTAAAGGTAAGAAGAGAGATGAATCTGTTACCCATTTGGAGGAGTTGCTCAACTTTTGAGTTTACTTTCTTGTTTAAGATTGAGAACAATTGATTATGCCATTTTTGTCCAAGGAAGCAACGCATTAGATTTCTTTAATTGCATTGGAGAAGGCAATAGGAATATGCACGATAAATTAAGATTGTCATTCAACACTAGCTATGAAATAATGTATAAAAATGTAGTGTTTTATGGTGTTACTTGGTAGTTGGTATGGAGGGAAGTCAGTACGTCATACTTAACTATTTTCAAGTATCAGCAATGGAGGATGGGGCTCTCCGTTGCCTATGTTCAATTTGATAGAGAAGCTGTGTAAACCATGATGTTAGATTTCTGTAGCAAATCTTTGTAGCAAATCTTTGTAGCAAGGGTTTGTAGCAATTGTTTGTAGCAAATGTTTTTTGTCTGGAGAAAGTACGAATTCGGTGTATTTTTCTTTGCAGAGAGGGGTCGCCGTGGTGGATTATCATTAGGATCAACGCCCACCATACCAGAAGCGAATGGGAAAGAAGAGGCAAATGGAAAAGTTAAAAGAAGAAGGGGAGAATCAGAAGAAGAGGAGGAGGAGGAAGAGGACACCACGCAAAGCGACACGAGTGGTTCGAAATCCGATGCTTTAGATAGCAAACGAAAGGTAATGACTTGAATTCGCTTTATTAAACCCCTTGATTACAATGCGTCAAATAGTTTGATTGTTGTTATTCCAATGAGTTAGGAAGTATTGTCGTGTATTGTCGTGTATTGTCTTGTATTGTCGTATGTTGTCTTATGTTGTCTGGTATTGTCGTGTATTGTCTTGTCATGTATTTTCTTGCATTGTCGTATATTGTCGTATTTTGTCTTGTCTTGCATTGTCGTATTTTGTCTTGTCTTGCATTGTCGTATTTTGTCTTGTCTTGCATTGTCGTATTTTGTCTTGTATTGTCGTGTATTTCCTTGTATTGTCTTGTATTGTTGTCTTTTGTCTTGTATTGTTTTGTGTTA
>JAAAKL020017089.1:0-10756 GCA_010016065.2 Carybdea cf. marsupialis auct. non (Linnaeus, 1758) | reverse complement strand
TGTAGTATTAGTAGTTGTAGTAGTAGTAGTAGCAGTAGTAGTAGTAGTAGTAATAGTAGTAGTAGTAGTAGTAGTAGTAGTAATAGTAGTAGTAGTATTAGTAGTTGTAGTAGTAGTAATAGTAGTAGTAGTAATAGTAATAGTAGTAGTAGTAGTATTAGTAGTTGTAGTGGTAGTATTAGTAGTAGTAGTAGTAGGAGTAGTAGTAGTAGTAGTAGTAGTAGTAGTAGTAGGAGTAGTAGTAGTAGTAGTTGTACCACAATGCAGCCTACCTAATTCATACCTAACTAATATTCCATTATTTAAAGCAATAGTAAAATGTATAAACGTATGTGAAAATATGAACCTACCATAAAATGTCTATTCAACTCGTTGAAGTGCCCTGGTTGTGATGATGATGGCCTGATAAAATCGATTTCTTCATAATGTGCATTCGAATCTTGAACACAGCTTCTGTTTATTTGTCCCTCGAATATCATTGGCATTGGCATTGACATTAGCATTTTTGAAGTTGCTGCTGCATCGAAGCGAGGCTGCTCGTACTGTCTTCCGGAAAAACAATTAAAGCAATAGCAATAGAAACAGAGATGAAACTGCAAAGCATAAAATTTACTTGTCAAGGTCGGAGTACTTGATTTTTGATTTGATGATAGAAGGCAATTCTTATTCGAAGATTTGCCAAAGCAATGCTTGCAATACTACTTATGTACTTAATTGGTACGTTTTCGAACAAACACAAAAGTTTTGCTTTGATACCTTTCTTCTCGGTCTTTCTCCATTTTATGATGATGATGATGACAATGACAAGTAATATGAACAAAATGAGAGCTCCACCAACTACTCCTGCCATTATGGCGACAGTGGAATCACTTTTAGTATCTGGCTGTTGTCCAGCTATGTAGGTCAATATCATTTAAAAAGGCAGTCAACAAACATGTTTGTGATGATAAATTGATAATTCATGCATCATATTGTACGCCAAGAACTTGATTTCTTGATAAAAAGTCATAATTACTAAGCAAACAACATTCTAAACAGAAGTATAACTTCCAGGAGGACAATCATATGAAAAAAAAATTGCCACTTCGCAATACCTTTGCCCAATTAGAACATTAACAGTTTACTATGATCTAATGCCAAATATAAATATGGGCGACAGGAAAAACGATTGGGATCCCAAAATTTCTCAATTAAAAAAAGAAAGATAAATGCTAGGAAAACGAAGTCTGTCAAACCACTTGAGAAAATGAACCTCGTGTCTCTCTTAAGGTTACACCTCTGGAAGATAACCCTTATCATCCACCTTCTCCTCTTCTCAATAACAGAACAAATTAATAGAGGTAAAATTTGTCACTTAATCTTCTACTTAGGCATTAAGGCTTTGAATTCTTTCAATCTCATTAAATCATAAACTTATTTGTAACTTGATTCTTTCATAAATGTTAGATCTGAGTCTTGTTCTGAGCTACGGTTTTAGAGATGCTAATGGACTCTGGAATGTTTGCACTTTTAGGTTGCGGACCTCGGAAGAAGTAGGGATTGAACTTGTTGGAGCTATACTGATTTTGTGTTTTTTGTGTCTCCTTTAATATTTCTAGGAGATACATGTGTAAGAGATTGTGTTATATGTTATAGATGTGCTTGTGATGATGCAGGGAATGATTGATTTCTTTAACACTTATAGTTGTTTGTGTTGATCTATCTGTCTATTATCTCGCTATTCCCCAATGATAAGTTTGGTCATCTTTTGAACAATGTTCCGTGATCTCGTGGCTCTTTATATCTCCCTTTTCGACTGCTTTCTTGTTTTCCTTTTTACTCTGGTCTAAAGAACGTTAGGAATTATCAATGTATGTTACTGAACAGTCTTTACACCTTAACTTGTATTCGATGTTATTGGTTTCTTCTGAAGGGGCAGAATCCTTGGGCTAGTGTGTTCCGAAGGGTGGAAGCTGGAAAGAAGGAACATTTGTATTGAGGTGCAGGAGGATTCTTCTGATAGTTTCACTTGTGCCTTTAATGTAAAGAAAACGTATGTCCTTTAGGGGTTCTGTTTATGACTCTAGACGTTGTGTTTTCTTCTATTTTGATGTCATTTGGGCTATATCCGTTGAAAGAGAGGGTGTTTTTAGGTGCTCTTCTTCTGTAAGTATAACGGCAGGATCGGCTCTGATCTTTCTTTCTCTTGAAAATACGGTGATGATGACATTGTTAGCGGCTGAGGTTGGATGATGTGATATGTTGTTGAGATATTGGCCGGTGTGCGTTGGTTTACTATAGATCTGCACTCAAATGTCGCCATTCGTTTTTCTGGTAAGGAGGACGTCTAGGAAAGGTAGTTTATAATCGTCTTCTTTCTCCATGGTAAATTGGATGTTGGGGTCAAGATTTTTGACATGTCAAAAGAAATTTTGTTAATGCTACTTTTTAACGATAGCAAAACATCACCAACTTGTTATGGTTTGTCAAAGTTGATGGTATCTCGTCTGCAGTGGCCAGGACTGTACTTTCAAAGGCTTGAATGAATATCTAAGTAACGATAGGGGATGTAGAAGCTCCCATTGGGACATTACGGTGTATATTATCCTGTTGAAGAGAAAACAGGTGTTGTGAAGGAGGATATTCAAGATATTTATGATGTCTGAGTGCTTCAGTGAAGTTTTAAATGCTAGATAGGTAACAAAGCTAAGCAAGTCTTAGATAATGAGCAGCGTGTCCTGATCGTATCATGTCCAAAATAATGAACAAGTGAAGACCCTTTTGTCAGTGCGCAAAGTCACTATTACCGATAAAATTATTGCTATCCTCCAACCTGCAATAAAGGTAAGAGAGCTACTTGATGAAGCTCCCATTTCTATGTATGCAAAAGCTCAAACAGTCCATAGTCAGGCCATAGACGCTAAAGAGTTGGTTGGTGGTACAAAAAGTTACAACTGCACGAAACAGCGAAAGCATTTTAATACTGAAAAGCTTTTTAAGTCTGACAACAATCCGTATATATACATGCAATGTCGTTTGTAAACATGACAATACATCTTAGAGAAATAACTGAATTTACCACATCATTTCAGAAAATTAACGCAAAGCTAGAAGACAAGAATATACCCCAAAAGGTCATGTAACTAACCCTGTTAAGACTTGTTAATTTTAGGTAGCCTTGTCAAGTTTTCTTAATTTGAGGTAGCCTTGTTAAGACCTGTTAATTTTTGGTAGCCTTGTCAAGACCTGTTAGTTTGAGGTAGCTTTGTCAAGTTTTGTTAATTTGAGGTAGTCTTGTCTTGAATTGTTAATTTGAGGTAGCCTTGTCAAGATTTGGTAATTTTAGGTAGTCTTGTCAAGACTTGGTAAATTTAGGATTGCAAATATCGGGAAACAACATAAAATACTTGGTTTATTACCATGCTGATATGTCTTACGATATTTGTCGCTTAAGAATAAAACTTAGCAGGTATCTTGATTCGTCCTTAAGCCAAAGAAAAATAAGTATATTGTAGAAATGAGAGACATATCACATTACTTGATAAAGGAAAGGTGACAGGTGCCTAAACACCTTTCCAAAGTTTTTAACAAGACGTAATACAAGGTTGATACAAGGTTTAACAAATAATAATCATATAATTAAGTGGAGAGAGCTATTGATAGGCACTTCCCCTGATTTATTTGCCAAAACACAGGTTTGCTTTAAGCATTTATATCCGTAAAAATATTGCTTCGCTTCTCGATGACTCTTCGTAGGGGTGGATATTATGACCTCACCAGTAGCAAAGTATTGAATACGTATTTACTCCTGAGTAAACTTTTAAAAACGGCATACAGTTTCAAAACGAGTGGGTAAATCGTTCATGATACATCAAGGAAAAGATAGAGATGGAGACTTACCAGCTAATCTATTTCTAGTCTGGATAGTGTTATCGCACTTCATACGATTTGATGTAACCCTGAGATAAGCAAAGTTTCATATCGCAATTGCATATCGCCTGAACTTCGAAATCGTTTCAGTGTCTTCGAGTATTTTCCTGCCAACACTTATATTATAGCAACACCTGGTCAAAATTACTAAGGATGAGCCTAGCATCTTCTAAGAAAAAAGTAAACAATGTTGTCGCGTTATCCCATCAGCAGCTCCTATGAGGATCCAGAGCGGTTGTGAAGTCGTCAGGAGGAGCCACAGGATATGATTTCGGTCCCTACTTCTCTATCGTATAGAGCTCTGGTGGGGCCCCTCTCTCTGGGGGCTTCTTACTCTGGTGCTGATTGGTATACTTTATAAGGACAGTTAACGTCTGTTTAGATGTTTCACTTCAACGTCTTTACACTTCCAGCCACAGGCCATCCTCTCTTTTTAACCAAGTAAACAGTGATGCCTTCTCGACTGCTTGTTGTAGATCTTTTATCATCTGCTTCATTCTATTCGGCTGCATTCGGAATCTCTCTCAAAATATTCTCATTTCACCCTTATCTACATAGCCCCGGCATCCTACAGTAAGGTGGTAATATTCTGTTTTCAATCCCTTTTCTTAACAGGCGTCAACCAGTTATACATATCTTCTTTCTTTTCGTATCTCAACATCTGATATATTATCTCTCCACGGTGCGATTAGCTCCAACAGAGTGATGTGCTTCATTTCAACATTCCACACAATGAGGTCTGGACGTTCTGCAGTTGCAATTACCGGGAACACTAACTTAGTATCCAAATCAGCAGCAACCTTCCAAAATCCAATCCATTTTTCATCTTTCGTCATACTATCACCTTCCTTTCTAACACTACCTCGGTGACCTTCTTTATAGAAGCTCATCTTCTTCCTTACCACAAATGTTGGCATTTTCCTTTCGTTAATTTCACTAATCATCTCATCTGAATACTAAGAAACCCTAGAAGCACCTGGTTATGTCGCCATGTGTAACGCTCCTTTAATCCCAAAGGACAGGCAGAGAATATATGTCTTAGTATTCCTTTCATTCCACACATACACTCATCGTTATCTGCTATATTCCACCTCACTAAGTAAACTGGTGTCGGTAATACATCGTATGTTGACCCTAACAGAAAACTAAATCTTGCTAGTTTCCAGCCCCATATTTCTTTCTAATTGAACTTCCCTTCAATCACTTTCTCCTCCCATCTAAGACTTTGCCCCTGTTGATTGCACTAGATAAGATGTAAGTACCGCTTTTCTTGCTCAACCCGTCTTACTTCTTTTACAACCACATCTCGCTTCTCCTTTACGTTGCTTGTAGTAAATGGTTTATAACCTATTGCACCGAGCCCACTTCTTCCTGTTCGAGTTGATCCGACTATATCCTGGTGATAAAATGTGTTGATTGCTTCATCAACCTCATTCTCGGCAATCCATTTCCGATATGCTCTAACCTCTGGAGGATAATCTTGTATTTTACTATCATTTGAGTATCGAAGCATCATAACTGTTTGGACTTTTCCTGCTTTGTAATCTTCAGAAAGTGATGGGATGGGCAATGTCAGTTGTTGTTTCTTGCCATATATTGCTGCATTGTTGATATATTTTGGTAGTTTCAACCATTTCCGGATATATACACCACACCTCTGCTCAATTCTCTCAACTCTGGATGCTCCTATCTCATACATCATTAGTGGCCACTGGAGACGTGGATACAAGCCGTACTGTAGTCGCCATACTTCGAGTTTTCCACTGTTTCTTACTGATTGCCTTTAAACCATCCTCTGCCTGTTTGAAAATTCCACTTCCTTTATGTCTATCACTCAATCCATCTTCATAGTATCTACCAATGCTTTTAATTGGTTCCTCCATATTCGTTGGAATTCGATCTCCTGCGATGCTGTAACTGATCTCCTTCAAGTTTCATATCGCAATTGCAAATCGCCTAAACTTCAAAATCATTTCAGTGTCTTCCGAGTATTTTCCTGCCAACACTTATATTAAAGCAACACATGGTCAAAATTACTAAAGACGAGCCTAACATCCTCTTGCTTTACAACTTACAACATTTAAGCTAGTTGTGCAATACATAAAAGATATATTCAAAAATGACATGTTTATCTGTTTTCTTCATTTTTCCATATCCTTGGGCAACAAAATGCTTAATTTAAAGAGCTGATTAGACATCAGTTTGTATTTGGCAAAAAGACTCAAGATTTCTATTAAGACAGAAACAATGAATACTGTAAATGGAATGACCTGCATTGATTTACTTGAATGTGAAAAATAAATTGGATGACATTCAACTATGCCACAGAAGTTGACATGTGAATGTCGCTTTGCTTATGTCTTTTGTGGACGTGGTTTGCAGTGTAAACAGTCGCTATGATAGCATCTGATAAGATACGGAAGAGAAATGGTCTATGGTTGCATCATGATATTATCAGATCATCTATGTACAATATGGACATAATTAACTTTCGACTTCTTTGCGTATTCTTTTCCTCAACTTTGTTCCTCGGCGACAAATCAGTTTGGGCCTTAGTACAAAATAATGATCTACAATTCTGGAAATTCTCACTTATTCGTGGCAGGAGGCTAGATATTTCCATTATTAAAACAATAAAAAGTGAAAGTATAAGTGAGTGTGCATTGCAATGTTCAAAGAGTACTGATTGTAGATCAGCAAATTTCAGAAGTAGGGACAATTGGTGCTTTTTTCTATCCAGCGATGTAAACACAAATTCCAGCTCCTTAGTGACGAGTAAAACGTATTCTCATATACAAGTTGAGGTATGTAAACCGTTTTTATCCCTTAACATTTTATTTTACTTCTCCTTTATGGCTTAGTATATTACTTATTTTACAAATTTTTTAATAAGAACAGTTTTATAAGAACACGATGCTGAAATTTGCCGATGATTTAAAAATTATCTAAGAACAAATTGAGGCTGGCGTCTCCCAAGATGTTAAGAACATATGTAAATTCCCTCCCCGTATGGCAGAATGGTGTATTTTATTGACAATATAACTTATTCCTGTCACTGAATAACTACTTTGAGGTAGGGTTAATAAGTTGACCTAGTTACCTCTGCGAACAAAAGTAACATCTATTAAGAACTAATTAAGAACAATTCAGCCTGAAATTGCAAATATTTAAAAACAGCCATCCTCAGTTGAATTTTATTGGGTCTTATATAAAAAAAGAGAGTATATGTGAAAAAAGTTCCTAAAACAGGAATGTGCACAAAACTATGAAAACAATATGCCATTCAGAAACATTTAAATAGAACTAATTCATCATATGTTTTGACGTGCTTCTAAAGTCATGTTAAAATTAGTTAAATAATTACAGTTTATTTAGCTTCCACTCTATCCCATGAAGCTAAAATGCAGCAAAAATATGGTCTCTACTATTTAATAAAACTGCAATGTTATGCCGTCTTAAAAAATTCTAGGAATCGAATCAAATAGTGATGTTTCAATTTTATATCTACAAAGAAGTAGTACTCACAGATGTTATTTTGTAAAGTTAAATATATGTACTGGTCAAAAGGAGAAACACTCTTTTATATTAAGACAATATTTGATAATAACAGTGACAACTGAGACTATATTCAATGATGATAGTTTGGCAAGAACATTATTGTAAGTAAAGTAATCAGTTTTGAGAGAACTAAGTCACCTTATATGTCGTTTTCAAATCAAAACCTGTGGTATCAGAAAAACTTATATTATCTGCAGGACACCTTCCCTTGCTGGATAATGAGTCTTTGAAATCTGTAATGATGTATAACAATGCTATCAACACCAATATTCTCTGAGTTTATGAATAGCGACATATTGCATTTATTACCCAAGTTTCTACGCATTATTAACAACAGTGGGACTGAAAAACCATATAGACTCATAAAGCAGATTATTTATGGAAATAGTAAGGAAGACTTGTCGATCTGTTTTTTCTCCAGGACGAAAACAAAGTATAGACAAGTCACTATTTCTTTATAAAAGCCATATTCGTGAGCATATTAAGACCGAAAGGGAAAGGTTTGGCATCAAGCTCTATGAGCTTTTTACTTCCAATAGAACTACTCCAGATTTTCTTGTTAACTATAGCAAAGGCATGTTTGATGCACAGGAAAATGAGGAGAAAAGTAATATGTCTACGACTGAAACGATCTCCTTTACTGTGGTGACAGGATATTATGAATGTGGACACTGTCTTTTTGCGGACAATTTCTATACATCTCTCTCACTTACAGATTATATGCTAGCAAAGAAAATATATATTTATGGGACAAGTAACCTAAGAAGAAGTGGGTTTCCAAGGAAGTTGTTTTTGAAATCACTTGATAGTGGGGTATCATCATATTTGAGCCAAAAAGGATTTCTTGCCTGTAAATACAGAGTTTTAAAAACAAGAGTGGTAATCAGCCGAAAGTTGTTTACATGCTTCGTACTGCCTATGAAGCACCAGACAGAGGGTCAAGTACTAGGAGCACTTTTTTAATAATAGATAAATACAGGGTATATTGTCATGATTTCTATATATATGATAATATATCTGCTGATATTTTCATCACTAATTGCCACCATTATGGCTTATGTGATCGTTATAGTAGTAACTTTTCTGACATTACATGTTTGTTAGAAATCAGGGTTATCGATCGTAAAATGCTGCAAGTTTCAAAATGATTAAAAATGATTTCTTTGCTAAATTATCAAACATTTTCAAACGACTAGTTTCAGTGAAAAAAAAAAACCTCAGTAAATGTGGCTGTGAGCCTTATTAATGAAAGGGTTGAAAATTAAAGACGCCTGTAAAAAGATATTTAATAAAGATCACCTTTCTTAACTTGATGATTTCGGAAGACCCAACATTTTTACCGCCACAATTAGCATAGGTATCCGATTTAAATGAAACGCTTCTACAATGCAATTTCCAGTTATTGTTTCTTTTCATGACACCAATAATCTGAAGCCCTCTACATCTGAAGCTACGCTAGACTGGTATGGAAATTAACCCATGTCTGAGTTTGAACGTTCTTTTGTTATGTAAGAACGCTGGGATATAGTAGAGTGGAAAAACGTATTTAATTTATAAACATGTAATTGACTGCTGATAATCCTTGATGCTAGAAACTTATTTTCTCTCTTATTTCCTTTCCTGACAGAACATATGCTATCCAAATCCTTGCAAACACAACGCTACTTGTTTAACAAAGAATAAAACAAAGAGCTTTCAATGCCAATGTCCAGCTAATCAGAATCTTCGTACATATGAAGGATCACTTTGTGAGAATCTGCGTGGTACGTAAAATACTTCCAGGTAAAAATCAAGGGGCTTAAAGTACTTCTCAGAGTTCTTGTCATGTGAGTGTAAAGCACTCTCGATGATTCTTGACCTTTTATTGGGAGCCTTCCCATGGAGCATGATCAAATGTTGTTTGTGTAATTGATACTCTTTTCCCCCTAAGAATGCCACGTCAGTTAATGAATAAACCTAAAATAGATGTTCTGTACAAGAAACAATACGAGTCAACACTGCAACACTTCTCTGTTAGAAACTTCACTTGACAAAAAAGTAATAAACACTTATAATGTTGTGTACTTAAGGATTCTGATTTTGCTCTCGGTTGAAGAACACTTAACAAAACAACTAAATAAACAAAACAAAACATTATTTGCGTGACACAGTTTGAAAAGGTTTAAAATGGCGCCTTGTCTAGGTTCGTAGGCATAGGGAGGTTATGATTTATCCCACTTATTCATGCATGGTAGTTTTTCATTAACGATTCGAGTTTCAATTTATCTCTGGTTGACGAACATTTCTAAAAACGTTCAGTCATTTTAACAGAAACTTGAAAAAATGAAAACTGACAAAATAGGATAAATACCGCATTAAATTATCATATCCACGGTCAACAAACATTCTATCATCCATGACGTTTGCTTTCAATAAGAAAAAAATGTTTTATTGAATCTACTAAAATATGTTCACCATGCCTTTGATTATTCATATTTTCGATATTTTATATTAAAAAACGCAGACAAAAAGTAATAAAAAGTTACAACTGTTTTATCTCTCGCCATGTTAATTTTATTCGAGGAAGAATTCGCCATGGGAAAAGTAGTCTCCTTTTCCGATTCTAATTTAGTGAATTATCTGCAAGCTTCAATGAGTTTTCGTTAATCCCATAGGAAAGTATATATTTTATGTGAAAAAAAGAAAAAATGGATTCTTTGTTGACCTGTTAATGTACCAAAAATGACATAAAAATAAGAAAAGGGTGTTGCTGTAATATCATATTATTTAAAGTTAGTCAATTAGGGTATTTGAATAAACGTATAGAACTTATAAATAAAACTAGGATGAACAGCCATTTTCATTTCCTCAGGAAGAATGACAAGTAATTTTCAGTTTTATTTTTCTAAGATACTTGTTACTGCTTGTCTTATTTTCTGTAAGAGGTATCTATAACGCTATTGTTAGCAAACTGTAGGATTATTTTCTCTGCAATGCACTCTTGAATAAAAATTCTCGGACGGTCTATACGTCATTGTATTATTTTGACATAAAACTATAGGAAAGCTTTCTGTAAACCAACTAGATCCGTATGCACTTACCAGAAAATGTTTAGCATGAACAGAATGACTGGATTTAAGGAGGAGACAATTTAGCAAATATTTGTTATTTTTTTCTTGAAATATTACTGAAATTGATAATATTTATTGATCTGATTTAGCACTACGACGCAGATCAATTATTCAAACTTCAAATTTCCTTTCAATTTTTGCACTTTTAAGAGAACATGAAGTCAGCTTCATTCTACGTG
>JAAAKL020017088.1:0-10756 GCA_010016065.2 Carybdea cf. marsupialis auct. non (Linnaeus, 1758) | reverse complement strand
CTCTGCCCACGTACTCTTAGTTACCGATTTTAATAGGATCAACTGGCAGATTTACTAAGATTTCAAAGGGCGTGTGCTGTTTTGGCCTTTGCTACTGATATTCTCTGAACAGGGATTAGTTTTAAGACAGTGTCATTAACTTTTAATGTTGGACCTTATGCATGTTTTTCACCGAATTTCACGGGGAGAAAAATGAAAACTCAGGACATGACATTTTTGACGGAATATCTCAACTATAAGTATACAGAAATTTTAAAGCATTCGATTTTATCTTGCACAATTATCGTACAGTTATGACTAGCAACAGAAAAACACGTTTCCTAGAAGACGAATAATTGTTATTGCAGTGGAGGGTGTGTCTAATTGCAACAATGATGTATGAACAACAATCAAATGTATGAACATACGATAAAAGGGGAAGAGGTTGTCTCGAGCAGGCCCGTAGCTGCGGTGGGCACGGGGGACATTGCTCCCCAACGGTTAGGCTTAAAGGTGCATTGCCCTCTCGAGGAAACGTCAGAGCGAGTATTTGATTCAATGTTAGTGTCCGATTGTTACTTGACTTTTAGTAAACGATTTTTAATTGACTCTGTATTCAATTGCAGGTACTTTTGTCAATCAGTTATGTTACACCAAAATACAGGAACTATGCCATCACCCCACCCCCCACCACCCCATCACCACCACCACCAGCAATACGTTGCCAGCTACGTCCCTGGTTTAGAGTACGGTACAACTGGCAAATGAGTGAAACAAAATAGAGGATAGAAAGCCGGCTGATAGTTGCTGAGACTTGGTGCGGGTTAAGAAATAGTAATAGTTTCATGAACAGATAGTACCAAGTTTGAACATTAGACCAGTTAAAGACGTAGAAATTTCATTGGTCTTACTTACTATTTTGGATTAAGGTCTTGGACACTACTTGGTCTGAATCAATGGCGCTCTGCGCATTGTATCGTTGTAGACACAATTCGTAGATGCGAGTAGTCTGTCATACGTCATTCAACGAATAAGATTTTCATTCAGAAGTAAAACTTTCATGCACGGGGGCAAAATGCATAAATTGTGTGAATGTTCTTCATTGGTACGACTTTATCGCGCACTGTTCGCTTGGATTTTGTCATAAAACAGGATTTGGTGGAAGATTCAATTTAATCAACAGTAACAAGGTTATTATTATAGCAGCATTTATGGCTAGAAATGCATTCTCCAGTGTGTCAACTATCCGATGATCCCTTGCTTTACTTTGCTATAAAATAGGCTTGTTATAAAGGTTCTGGTACGAAATTAGAAACACGAAAAAGGTTACGTCTAAATCCGAAAAATATTTCGTACAATCAAGTCGACGAAAAATTTGTGTTAGTTAAGGCACCTGAAATATTCGACGTCTGATCTAAGGCTAGTACAAAACCTCTACGGCTTCTTAAGAAACACGATTTTCATTTATTATTCCTCAAAACAGCTGAGTAAAATGGGCTACTTAAACGTTTTCATGTTAAAAAAGAGGCCCTTGAGTAACTGAAGATATGTAAGTGTTCAACTCATCTAAGGCCTAGAATGAATTACATACTGGTAATTGAAAGGTCCCTTGAACTGAGAGTCATTTTCTAGATTTCTGTATATATTGTCAGGATCAGATTGATACTTATCAACATTGGTCATTTCTACGTCAACTCTGCTATTAGAAGGAAAGCAGTTGTTAATGATACTACGTTACCAGTATCTAAAAAAGAATGGAACATACAGAAAACTGATAAGGTGCCGCGTTTATTCTGAAGATTACCTATTGCAAGAGTAGATTTTAAAGATCTGATAAATCTTGCATTGGCCCAAGTAACACCTTCAATTTATTAGTATCGGCTCATGTTCATAAAGCTATGAGTTTGGCGTCATTAGAGGATGGCCAATTTCAACGAACTTTTATGCTATAAATATACTGACACATTTCGATTCAGTTAATGTCATAGATGGTAGATGTTTATCATTTCGTGAGTCGCAGCCTTTTCTGAGCTACGTTTCGAGAGATACTTCTCCCATCTTTAGGCTAATGGACTCGGGAACTTTTCGCTTAATTTATGTCGTAGAATAAAATTTCCGCCGATCCTGCCAACCTACTTATAGAAGAACAACATGGCTTCTATTCCTTGCATCTAATGGATACAGCAGAAATGACATCAAAGCAGTCTTAAGAAGAAAGAAATCACGAGGTCAACGTACAGAACCTCTCAAACACATCTTCCATATATCAAAGGCACAAGTGAAACCATCAAAAGAAGCAACATTATATCCGATGTTCTTTTTCGACCGCGTCCACCTTACGCAAAGCACTGTCAAAGCCCAACGACCCTGTCCCTTCAGGCGAAACCAGCAACATCGTACACAAATAAAACTGCAAAATCTGTCATACATTGGTGAATCTACACGTTCTTTAGCTCAGAGGCAAAAATAACACAAGAAAGCAGTCGAAAAGGCAGAAATAAAGAGCCACGAGTTCGCAGAATATTGTTGGAAAAATGATCACACCTTCTACTGGGGAAATAGCGAGATACTGGACTGAGAGATTAATACGACAACAAGGAAGATCAAAGAAACCATCCATTCCCTACACCACCGCAACCACATCAACAACATTTCTTACAATCTACCACACATATGGTTCCCAGCAATATCGAAGAAAACACAACATACACACAAAAAATAAGCACTGCGCCACCTCTAGAATAGGTTCGATCCCTACTTCCCCGGAGGTCCGCAATCCTACAGAATCTAAAGCACATTTGTGGATTAAAATTGAGAAGTAATAAACTGTAACAGAATAAACAGCAAACTGACTGCAATTGTACCATACGATGTGTTTTATTTTCTGAAAATTGTTCGTTGTGTCTGTTTACAGTTTCATGATTGTGCTGCATATGGTTTGCATTTATCATAAATAAACAACTTTAGATTTCTTCAGTTTTTGAAAAATTATGCAGTGCTACGACACACAGTAAACATAATTATGAAAGTTTTGACACCACATTTATTTTTAGTTTTGCTCTTTATTATAACTTCTACTATGTATTTCAATCAGAGGTACAGGTATACCATGTTGTAAGAGACACAAATTACTTCAGATGCTACAAAAAATATTTGCATCGTCAGCATAGATTTTTATTCTCACTCCATTTCATGTTTTGTTTCTTGGTTATATATAGTGATATAGATTTGGCAACTTTTAGAGTTGTATATATTAGTCATTTAAGAAGAGATGCCATAAAAATCTTGATCAATATTTGCATTTTTATTCCTCGGATAAATATGTGCAAATTTGCTTAACCTCAGTTACACCCAGCTGTTGATGTTACTAAGGTGATTTCGATATCGCACATCTTAGGGAGAGAACAGCAGATACTGAGTTAAAACATCATGGGACACTCCTTTGATAGACAAAAAGGTCTTTACGATTTCGCTCTTTCTCATCAAAATTCTGTGGGGGCTGTTACTATTCTATTATTTGTTTCCTTTCTGCCTTTTTGCATTATCAGTGAAAAGAATGGACTGTTGGGTATTTATGGACAAAAAAAATGCAGTAGTGCTTGAAATTGATCAACAAATTAAATACACAAACAAGTTTCATTCTCTCTCTTCTCTATTCTTCCGTGACTGTAGGTAGATATTTTTTCCGTATCCTGTATGAAGTTAAAGTAAAATGTTGCTGGTACAAATACTAGAGTTTGTGACCCATAACATTTATCAAATCCTTAGAAAAACGACACCTTGCTGTCAATAGGAAACTTCAGATTTTCTCTCTACAGAAACGTTTTCAAAATTCTCTAACTTCCTCTGATATAGCTGAAAATGTTCCGGCACTTTTAGATGAGTAACTTTCGGAGCTTATGTACTCACTCTTTACAAAAATCATCACAGGATATGTTCCCAACAAAGTTTTTGTCTATAAAGCACACTCTTGAAAGCACGTACTCCATCTCCTTTTAGGGTCGTCGTCGTACGTCATAGCAGAAAAGAGATATTCAACTCTTGCGGATGCGCAACCGCATGTCAGTCCTAGTTTATACATGTTAACTAAAACCAGTGCAGCAGTACGGTAATTTTCTGCTAAAGGTTGGAATATGTCTCCAATGTTAATGCTCTCCTTATGTTGGCAATAGTTCAAATTGATCTGCTTGAACACCTTGTACTTTTCCAGATACCCCCGCCGCCTCATTCAGAGACTCCTCCCACCACCATTTCCACAGGGTTAGGGGTTATATTTTTCAGTTCAGTTTTGAACAATAGTGGTGGGGGGTATCTGGAAAGTACCAATGTTCCTACCTAAGCTGCAAATTTACAAACTTGCAAGTGGAAAGTCCCTGAAATAGGTGCTTTTATTTTAGCTGGTGTTCTCTTTCGTGTGTTGTAAAGTTTTAGTCTTAACTGAGTAGAGCGTATCACAAGTAAAAATGAATGAAACGACCAGGTTCTCATGCAGGGCATGCTATATTTATTTATTAAGGGTAGAGACAAAGAAACCTAATCCACTTAGCTTCTGCCAATTGGTTAAAAACCCGTTGAAGTGCAACAGGGAATATTCCTAATACGCTATTCCATTCCAAAGAGAACTTGTAGGGTCCATTATTCTATGCATTGTGTCGGTATTACTTTTTTGTCCATGACTTCTCTTATGCTGTCACGTTCTTATTGGTGTCTTTGCAGTAGGTCTTAAGCGGTATGACCATTTTTGGTTTGCAATTAGTACATGTCCATATAGCTAAAGATTGGTTATTCTATCAGGTATTTCGTTATCGATTACCAAAAGAGTAACATGGATCCAAACAACTCAGTGAACTCGGGGATTAAAAATATCTTTCTGTTAAGTCAGTGCAGTAATATTTGGGGGAGGGGGTTTAAAGGGTATAGCTCCCCAATAATTTCCAAAGTGATTGAAATATTTTAACAGAGCTCAGGTCTTTTCCTGGTCAGGTCCTTGGGACATTGAAATCATTTGGGTTAAAATCGGTTTAGCCCCTACAATAAATATTTGGAGGCTACGACACTGTTAATTTCGTTGTGGAATTATTCCACATTTGTTGTGTCAGTGTTTTGTAGCTTAGGCCTACAGTTCTTGCGTGGAAAGTTTAGATTAACTAAAAATTGTGCTAAGCATAGTACCTGTAGGGTGGGGTAGTGGAAGAATAATTGGAATACTTTCAGACAGTATGCTCTTAAGACTCTCTTTCTTGACTGCAGGTTTTGGATACAATTGTACACTTGTAATGTACACTCGCTGCATTAAATTGTAACAGACTGTAGCAGAGGTAATGGTGCAGCCAGGAAACCACTCTACAACACATCAATGTGGGCTCATCTAGCCCATCACTGATTCTCTTTTCTACATTTGCGGTTCATATCATTTATTACCATTGCCTTTCATGGGTCCTTTGAGCCCTGACGGCCCACGTCTGCGAGGGCTACGGGAATACGATCTACATCCTTTGCTTGGAAAAGCATTTAGTAAGAAACATTCCAGTGTCATTCTAATGGGGCTGTATTCAAATAAACAAATAGTTCAAGAACCATGAATTGATAGTATGATAAGATGCAAGTGAATAAGAATTTTTAGCGTGTATTCCCTATCATATCTCAAAAATTCTCCTTGAACATTCTTCTGGAATCCACCTCCCCTCCTCCCCAATCTATGCTTCAATGCAGGCTTAACTTCAATTGGGAAAATCAGAATAAGCCACCAAGTACCATATCCGCTTTAAGGCAGTACGTTGATACAAGTCGACGGGCACATCCCTATTCAAAAATGTGTTTGTGTTAAATTTGAAGACAAAATAACTGAGACTTGGTAAAATTATATTCACTTACTACAAAAAGTAAGTAAAGTTTTAGTAGGAATGAACCAAAAAGTCTGTTATAAACTACACCGGACTGTCAAAACTGAGATTTTCATAATCTCTGGTCAAAAAGATCAAAAAGGTCGAATGCGGGGAGGTCCGAAAACTTTATAAAATTAGCAATATAAATTATGACGAAAGCTGAAGCACTCCAAATAAATAATTGAGCGGAGGTTTCTAATAAATTTAGTGGGAGGAAAATTTCATATGATTTGAAAGCGGGGGCATTGAAATGAGTGGAGGGTTATGACTTTGTGTTAGAGTATATAGCTACCCTTATTTTGTCACTCCCACACTATTTTCTATGTCTTGAGTATTTCAGTACGCCCACAAGAAATTTTAAATTCCGCACTTAGTTAAGGGGTTACAGAATGCAGACAGGGACTTTTGTGAGTAAAGTGATGCTACTAAAATGATGCTGTAGTTTCCTAGTGTTCCCCAGATATTTCGCGGTTGTGAACATTCACAATGCCCCTATCTTGTCTCGCGCTCGAGCGAAATTTACTTAAGGCTTTCTAGTGGAAAAATCACTCCATAGTTAGATTTTTAGAAGCCTTGAAGAACTGCACATGTCTTTCCTAAAAATGTATCGTATGAACTTTCAACAAGTACCATCTCTTTAGTGCAAAGAAATAGAAAGGGAAAGGTGATATAGGACTGGTGATACCTGATAGTTTGCAATAGGTAAACTGCCTAATATCAGAGCCATAGTTCCTGGGGAGGAGGGTACTAAGTTAGTTCAATACTGAATACGAGTCTTGCAACTTTTTGTAGAAGAATAACCAATAAAAGATTGGTATATACGTGCTCTTGATGAGTAGCGCAAAAAATCTTTGCATTAACCACTCTGGCAAGAATCACCAAACCATACATTTGAAACTTGGGTGTCGTGCTCCTATGGGAACGAAGACACTGCCCTATAATGCCCTTCTGGAATGTGTAAACTACAGCAAATGAACATTATGAACAAATGTATGAATGTACCTCAAAGGATACCCACCCCGTCCACCTATGTTTTGGCCCGCGACCACCTACTGTATCAGTAGCAAGTAACGCAGCCCACACGTCTATCATGCTTCAGTATATGTGAGAAAATTCCCGGCTGATCGGGAAAGCAGAATGCTTGTGTACCGACATATGTATGATTTTTTATAAGCTATCTATATCTAGGGGCGCGGTTGGAGGGAAGCTATTTGTATACAACGTATTTAAAACTGGGGGTTACAATATAACTGGGGTGACACAGGATAGCCATCCCCGGTATCTTCAGTTGAAACGGTCTATCATTCAGTTTAAAACATTCAAAAGCCATAAACTATGTCGGAGACGTACCAAGTGATATTTGTTAATAGTGTCACATTAGTAAATGGATTTTTGGTTGAGGATAAAACGGCCGTTAAACGATTTGTTCCAAGACTTTCTCGTCTTCGGCCTAAAGAAATAAACAACACCAACTTCTCTAGCATCGGGCGACATCATTTTAAAGGAGGGTTTCCCAGCCACAGAAGCTTTAAAGGAGGCTGTATGTTGAACAATGGGTAGCTGTTTTTACATACATTTTATATACATTACTTCATAAATACGGTTAGTTGTAATGTAAAATATCCATTGTACCACGGTCTCGTATCAAAGGAAGCCAAAAAAAGAGTAAGTAATTATGGTTAGTTGTTGCAACTGAAAGGATTTGTGTTGGAGGCGTTTAGAAGTATATCGTTGTACAGTGTTGTCTTCCCCACCCCTCCTCCAACCTACATTATGCATGCAACGCACTCGACCCTAGATAACCGATACCCATCAGCTATTACTTCTGAAGAAAGGCATGTTTTGTTGACTTTCGCATTACGACCCTTGTATCGCATTGTCACTGAGGCAACTAAGAGACATACGACATTTAGGACAACGTGACTTTCGAAAGGGTCCGGTGAATGCTTAACAGTGAAAGGGTAAGGTATTCGATAGTTATGTTATTTGTAATCATTGCAGGGTTGTGTTTACATGTACTAACCTACACTTGAACTCTCGACACTTATCGACATGATAACCTATTTGATGCCACCAATTAAAGCCTTTACATTTCACTAAAATGGCATTTTATCTCTCAAAAGAGAATAACTACGTCCATATCCCTATCCTAGCGTCGTCTATGAAACATCAAAACATAGAAAGGAAACTCGGTCAAGGAAATCAAGGGGTTTCTTGCTTACATGCAAAAGTTAGTACGGTTTCATTAGCAATGAAATGTTCACTAGATAAACGGGAAATGCAAATATCATTCTCACCTGACCGATCCAATGCTGAAACAGGGTTCAGCAATGCTAAAATGATGGCTCTAACAATCAACAGCATGGCAGTAGAGAAGCAGACTGTACTTTGAAAGGTGCTTAAACGCCTCGTGCCACTTTCAGAGTGGAAAATATCTGTTTGCAATATTTCATAATATATCTAGTCTCCGCAAAGACAGCGATGTGCGAGGGAAGAGCAGTTATCCAAAACAAAAGCGACTATTTTCGAAACATCTGCGGGTTGACCGGTGCTATGACGAAAAAATTAAAACAATTCGTTTATCTCACTCTCTTCTTGCATAGCTCCTTTTTTGTTCATTTCGTTGACGAGTGGGCTTCCAATGAATGGAAAACCCGTTAAGCAAGTTACTAGTAGAGATAATTCTTTATTAATCTCGATTGTCACTCGAGATTATTATTCTTTGTTTTATTTATACATTCACCTACTCGAGGGGAGAAATCTCAGCAACCTTCAGGTGATTTCCAAACTGAGATACAAGGGCTGAGATGAAAGGCCTTTTGTTAGCTTATATAAACAAATCGACGGGGTAAAATAATTTTCAGATTATTGCTGGATTCATGATTCATCAAAAGTCCAAAGCGACAGCAATAAATTCCTTGGCAGTGAGCACTACTTTCTCTGTCCTTGAACACACAAAAATGTCTGTCTTTATTCTCCGTTTTTTTAACGTGTCCAGAGAGCAAAAGAGCATCAGGCGAGCGTGCCTTCTCTTCAAAGAGCGTCTTTGCTGGCAGGTTAATCCTAACTGTTTTGGATAAAGACAGTAGACAACAGAAAATAATACCTATCTTCATATCCTCTTTTCTTCTTTGATCATAGGCTTATACTTCATTTCTAAATTATCAAGTCTTGAATTTAGGTACAAAGAAATAGGCAACCGGCTGATTTGACACCTGATAAAGCCATATTGAAGCTGTAGTTTGAATTGGCCAGTGGTCTGACCACGGGAGGGGGGGGGGGGACTGGGAGGACGTGTGCCCCTATTCTTCGGAAAAGTTGATCTCGGTGTTTTTCCAAATCAGACCCTTAAGTCATGAATCTTGTCATTTTTACGTGGTTTAAAGTATCTTGCGTCGAATTTTTCATTTGCAGTGCTAAATTAATATTGTCTCGATGTCGGAGGAGAGCCCTTTTCAAATAGATTCTTTTTTCTAGTCGCCATTGATATCGATGTTCGGGTAAGACTCCCCCCAGTCTAAAACGGCTAAAACGGTTGTCTATCATTTCGTTTCATTAAATTTTATAAATGATTTATTTCAGCAATTGTAAGAAAGGAACGTAAAGTGAAATTAGGGACCGATGATGAAACTGCGGTGCCAGTCTTATGTATCTCTTTATGAAGAGAATCAATAGATCGTTGTGTCCACTCCAAGAGGTTGGTGTTATAGGATCGACATAGAACTACAGCATTGCTAAGTACACGAGAGACAGCGTTCTGCTGAACACAGATCGTTGTCCTTAATGCTAAATATGTACACATCTTCATGACGTGTCATTAAGTTGTCCAACTGGAGGTGTAGAGGGTGTGAATGCATCCCCTGCCCGCAGATAGTCTTGTATACTTTCGTGGGTCCCCAAATACGGTCGACATTATGATACAGTGCCCTCATTTACCATGAATATCTAGTGAACTTAGATGCAGGCCTGTCATGTCAGCTTATATCACTATTATTCTATTTTCATTGTTAATACATGTAAATATTGATATAGATGTACTGTTGGCTCTTTTCCTCCCTGAACTAAATTCTGTAAGGGAGAACTAAAATCAGAAACTATATCTGTACAACGTTTTGCGTACTTAATTTATTATCTACTTAGTAAATGACATATATTTACATAGTCGTTACCACGAGGAAGTCACCTGCCTACTAGCTACCCCTCGGTGTTCTGGAGAGCCCCAAATAACGGTGTGTGGATGAGATGAATACCACATTAATAGCATGCCTAATCTCAACAGGTAATTTTCTAAAGAATAGGCATATGTAGCTTTTAAACAGCATAATTGTTTTATAGCATCCGTGGGCAAAGGTGGAGGAGCCAATCCTTTCACCGTGCACCGGGTTTTCTAATTAGCATGCACCTTCATAAACATCACTGACGGGATTGCACAGTTATTGTAATTAACAGGTGGTTTCATCTAACACAGCTACATCATCGGAATACTGAAGGTTAGTGTATTGGCCCACCCACCACTCCAACGAAATGAAACTCTCTTAATCTTCATGCCTTATGGCATTATGTAGTCGATACGTAATTGTGATAGACAGATGCATATAGCACCCTTGTCTAACTCCTTTCTGGTGTCAACTTGGCATAGAAAATGACTAGATACAATAATATTTACATACAATGTATCTGTTCGAGACAGATATGACTAGTTGGACCCATATGACTAAAACGTCATATTGGTCTTGGACCGATAAAAAACCAGACCAATATGACAACTGCTGGACCAGAATGACTCTCAGAACTCAGCCTCGTCTGCATATATATTTTCAACATGGCTACTCCTTTACTATTTACAGTACACGTATCATATATCGTGAGCAACTGAACCTGGAGGCTAGCGC
>JAAAKL020017087.1:0-10756 GCA_010016065.2 Carybdea cf. marsupialis auct. non (Linnaeus, 1758) | reverse complement strand
TTTTGGGGGGAGGGGGGGATGGTGCATTTTTGCCTATGCAAGGGGGGAATTGAGTGTAAACGGTTGAGAAACACTGTTCTAGATAGCTCAGTCGTAATCAAATCATTAAAACGTAGCCGATTCTCACTAATCGTATTCATGTCTTTTGATATCATTGCAGGAATGATCAATGCTAAAACATACGAAAAATGCAAAAACACAGTTAGACTTATCAATGTGGCACGAGGAGGAATCATCGATGAAGGAGATCTGCTAGAGGCTCTAAAAGCCGGAAAATGCGGCGGCGCAGGTCTTGATGTCTTCGTCAATGAACCGCCTTCAGGTAAATACAGAGGTGTAATGTTTGTATGTGAGACTAAGACCAATAGTCCAATAGTCTTGTCTTCTTTTTTGTTTGTTCTTATAGCTTAAAGGTTGAGTGAAAATTTACGTATTTTTAAATGATCTCTATTAAAGAGAATCGCATTTAAAATTATATATTACGTCCATGTGAGCACGAAGTAACACGTAAACCATCGTTAAAACGAGGCTTAGTAAGAAGTGATGTGCGAACTTATATTCCTCGTGCGCGTATTCTTGTCAAGTTGCGGGAGTTCAGTTGCTCTCCAGTTCAGCCAATTTTTGCCATGATTTAAATGCGAAAGTGTGTCAAATCGGAACTTCCTAATTGCCGTTTTCCTATTATCAATAGTGTAGTTTCCAGCAACTTATTCTGTAATAGTATCTTAGTATTTATAAAAAAAGTGCTTTGTTTTTGCGAAATTGTGATTTTCCGCGACCAGTGTTACTTCAGACACAGTTGATCAAGCGAAAATGTTTTTGAGACAACGAGGTTGGAATAAAATACGTCCCAACTCGTCTGCCCAGTTACTATTCAGTGTTCAGCTTGTGATAATTACAAAGCTGCCATAGACAAACTCTATTGTCTCTATATACGGAAAATTTATCGGGTTGGATGTTCTTGTCCTTTAATGCCTCATTTCAGCATGGATACTGTGTGTGCATTACGATTTCAATATACTGCCTGTTAAAGCAAATCTGTTTGGAAAGTGACTTTAACTATTCGAAATGCAATGTAACAACTGGATGTTGCAAAACAGCGTCATGCTTTTGATGGAAAACACGGAACAGGAACTCTTTATGAAACATGCAGGAAATGTTCCGCATTTCTCTTTGAGTTCTAGAACGCACATCACGTTTTTTTCTTTTCGACTTTCCACGTTACATACGGTGAAAGGCAGAAAAGGTTTCCTGAATATTAAGCAAGAGGTAGTGTTGTATCACAGGTTTCGTTTCAGAATACACACGCGCTTTAATGTTGTTCGTTGTTTAGTTTAGTAGAAAGTGTCGGTCATTTTAACAAAAAGGTAGGGTGAAAAAGGAAATCTAGGATTAAGTTAGATATCTTGTCCATTAAGAGGTTTAGATAGGATCTCAGTTTGATTCTGAATTTCCACTGCCATCGCTTTATGTGTTAGTAGATAGTTTATTTGTAGAGTAATGAGTGATTAATCACTTGGGATACCACTTTGAAACTTTATTGTCAAACATGTTTGTGTAAGTCCTTTTGCACCTTATATAGTGCAGTTTACTGGTGACTGCCACGAATGTGAGGTTGATTCGGAAATATTCTGTTTGACGGCGGAAAAGACATTCAGGCGAAGTATAGGTAGATAACTCGATTTTCACGAGACAAGGTTGTTAGATCCAACTTCAACTAATCAAGATTTACAAAACTTCGATAGAGTAGCCTGCCCAAAAGAAAGGGACCTTTCGGCAGTTTTATCAGTTGCACAGTTCTAAATGTGGTTTTGGCAGACTTTGAAGGCAAGGACGGGTGGTGCGTGTGGAGTCCCTTTTGCCAATAGTGGTCGTACTAGTAGTGAAGTCTTCAACGACGTGCCCAGGTGAGGTAGGTGGTAACGTGCCTTCACATTGGTCGGCGCTTCAACATCAAGCATTTTTGCTCACTTTTGTGTAGTTTTCTGTAGCTTTCTGAGGAAACAAGAGAACGTGATCATGTACAGTACTGAATTTCCCAGTTATTGATATTTACTTTATATATAGTTCTCTATTTGGGTGATGTACTCAATGCTTGCTCAATGCAAGGTGCAGGAAATTGAAACTACAATACTTCTCAACTCTGAGAACAAAAGTTTCAGATTTGAAATATTTTGAAGTTGTTTGTTTCATATTTTTGAGCCGTCACAAATGTATCGTGCTCTGAATAACTTGCTGAAGATCGTAGGGTCGCCCCTGATTCTAGAGTTTTTAATAGGTGTATGAATTCCCGATGCAGTGATGTTCAAACCATCCATGGCCCTGTTACTGTAGTATGTTCTATTAGCAATATTTTTGTTGTGAATCGTAAGCTAATGTAACAGTTTGTGTTGATATCATAAGTCGATTCATTGTTTTATTCGCATTTGAAAGGTATCACAAGCGACCTTATCAAACATCCCAAGGTAGTATGCACTCCTCACTTAGGAGCTAGCACTGCAGAAGCTCAAGTGCGTGTGGCTAAGGAAATCGCAGAACAAATTGTTGATGCTAGCCGTGGGAAAACAGCTGTTGGACTGGTAGGTTTCAGTTTCGTATTAACTTAAAACATTGATCACCTTGAAGTTTGAATAACTAGTAACGTGAGAAAGACAACTGACAACAAGTAGAGCGTAACAGGAGGAGCAATAACTGCATCTGTGATTATCTTACCGGCAGGAGTGAATTGTTATTCCGTAGAATCAAAGCTAATTTTTGTTGTTGAATCATTCTATCCAGTTACTGCTTCGTTTGTTTTATTTACTTGGTTGCGTAACCCAAAAAGATTCACAATTATTTGTTAAAAACTTTCATTCTGTAACTCTAGAATCACCTCTCACTTTACAATGACTGTATTTGTGGTTTTCTATAACTACACGTTATCAAGGAGCCATTATTGCAGTTCAAAATCCCCGAATAGTTTGTGTTTTCCACTTTTTCTCAGTTTTACAATGGTGAGTATTCTGGCAAACAGCACCCCCCCGGGGGGGGGGGAATAAGGATTCTTCAAAAACAGGAAAGAAAAAAACTTTGGAAGGAAAAGTGATAATAGCCCCTTTTTTGCGGCCTCATATTTCTTCCTTGATCTTTCCGTATTTCTTCCCCCTTCTTACATTAGTAAACGGTTATTTCAGAGCCGTAAACCAAATTTTTTTGGCGCTTTGGGCCAACTAGTGTCTCCCAGTTTTCTAATCTGACCCTTTCGGCCTTCTTTTGCAAATTAGTTGCAACCTCTTCTCTACCTATCGCTTTACATCTTTAGTAGAGAAAGCAATATGCAGTGTTTTCCACTGCAGAAAATGCAGGTTATCATGACAATTTTGCGACAAAAAAGTGTTACTTACTGCTCAGGAAGGATGTCAAGACAAATAGGGTAACGTTATAGGCTATGTTATACTTGTGGGTTTTTATTAGAAAGGGAGATTATTTATTGATGAAGTCTTCTTTTCAAGAATGCCTGAACATTTGGGGACAACGGATGAAAACCGGAAAGGGGTACATAGAGAGAAGGTTGTCATTTAATGGAGGGAAAGAAGTCTGTATATCTAAGCATCATACACAATATTTAAGGAGCTGCGAAGTCGAATTGTAAAAAGAAGGTTAATGAAGAAAATTAAGCTACGGGAGTTACCTCGTGGTTACACCGCCCTAACTGCTCAGTCCACCCACGTTATATCAACATATCCCTGCAAGCCAAAACAGGGAAGAAACAAAGAGTTGCCTAGATATAGGGGGAGGGGGAGGGGAAACAATAAGACTTTTAAGCCAGAATATTAGCCTCTCCGGTTTTAAATGCCCTATAAAATAGAAATGTTCTTGGAGCAGTTGTTTTCGGTTGTTCTGCTAAATATCATGGTGTTACTACAGCATTATAGAAAGTTTGTTGTTTTAGAGGAAATGTTGCTCAGTAATAGGCATACCAGATTTTAGGTTTTCAAAAGGTACTACGAAGCCTATAGACCTGTGCTACCTATAGATTTACTTTATTTGTCGAGTTTCATGACTCTTTTCCGAAACTAGTCAAATTGAAGTAACTGAATTTTAGTGCTTTTAAAACGGAGGAGATCGCGAACACCATTTGGAATTAAAGGTTCCTTAAAATCGAAAAAGTCATATTAGATCAATTTTTAAAAATGTTTAAATTCTCGTAGAATCATATTGGTATGGGCTATCTCTGGAAATTTCAAGAACGGTCTCTCTTATGGATCAAAGTATGTCATGAAAAATCGAATGATATCAGAGGATCGTGATATCAGTAAAGAATTCGGCGGACTCTGTGGAGCTTCGCTGGTCCATAGTTAGCTAGCTAGTTAGAATAATCACTTGTTCCCAAATAAATATGTTTCAAAAGGCTTTACATTGGAGAAGACAATGAAATTAAACAATTTTACCATTCCGCAATATTGCTGTTGAAACTATGTACTCCCTTTTTAATACTCAGTTCACTAACACGGAGCTTTGTCTTTTTACTGGACAGAAACCTTTTCATTTAAAGTAGAAGAACTAGACCATGCTTAGCAAAAGAAAAGAAAACTATTATGCTAAGCCTTACGTCACAGGGAAACGTCCAGCTGGGCATAACGACTTCTTGTCATTCCCTGTGCCCATGGCGCACTTTATTTTTGGAAAGTATGCCATGCCATTAAAGACCTTCGAAAATATTGCATATTGTGTGTCAAAAGGGTTGACTAAAGCAGTGAGTTTTTGTACAAATAATAGATAATACGAAAATGCGAAATCTGGTTCTTCTTTACTTTTCCCAATTTCTTTTTATTGGTATGCTGCAATTTGATGTTCAAAATTTCAAGATAGCATGAAGCAAAGTAGTAAAAATATTTGATCAATAAGCTTTTCGCCGATTCTCTTCAATCAATCTACATCGGTAATGAATGATACACAAAGGATCTATTTATACAATGGTAAGGATCGGACAGTTATGAAAAACAAATTTGACTGGACGTACACTAACAAAGAAGAAGAACAATAACAACAGATGGCGCCTAAGCAATGCAACAACCTAAAACATAGAAAGCTTAAAGACAAATTCTTTCTGCCGGCAAAGACTGGGTTTAATCCTAGAGGTAAATACAGATTCCAGGACTGCTAAATGAAATTTGATGTTCCATTTACAAGTCTTATTTACAGTTACTGTGGATGTATAAATAATTTACAAATTTCATGCTTCTGAGTATGGAACAGAAAATACTACATTTTGCAGAAATCATATTCTAGTAAGTTCCATGAATGCAGTAGCTCCCGATGAAATCAAATCGAAATTGTGTTACTGTAAGCGACGATGATATTCTTATTAAATTACTGTCGATCTGTAGTTTAAGGAAAATCTGGAGTTTTTTATGTCTAACATAATTCCAGAAGAAATCCGACTTTGCTGTTGTTTTGGTCGCTGTTCTTTTCATTCGTGTCAGTTAGTGTGTACAGCACATATCTAAATTGCGTCTGGAAAAAATACAACCCCATCTTGAATAAGTTAAGCGCGCCAACATTTGAAGTAGAGTTCATTTTCTACATGGTTGATCTAAACAAAGAATCGTTTTTTTAAAATCAAACTAATCTTTTAAATAAACTACAGTATTCTTTCTCTTTTGTGTGTAAAGTAATTTTTGTAGTCAATAATCTCTTTCAAGAACGTCCTAATCTTCCATTTACCATTTTTTCCGTCACAAGGTAAATGCACCAGCAATTGCAGAAGCCGGGAAAGAAGATGTGAAGCCATGGATGGCACTGGGAGAGTCTCTAGGAGCCATGTTGTCATATTTGGGCGATTCTTTGCCGAAGACGATCAACATTCAAACGCGTGGAGATAAAGCCAAGTCATTATCTCGTGCCTTGAATGCAGCAGTGTCTCTTGGTCTCCTAAAACGTAGCGAAAGTAAGGTCAATTTGTTGAATGCACCCACCTTGGCCAAGGAAAAGGGCATCGAGGTTTGTGTTTTCTGCTTTTTATGTAATGCATCTTAGTCCATTGTCATTGATTAAAGAAGCTGCATTGATTTGATTTAGCGTCAGTACCAAGGTGTAACCATAGGGGTATTGCTGCGCAGGATCAAAATAATTGTTTGGTCAAAGCTATCCAATGCCTTAAAACTTTCTTTTTCACAACTTCAAAAAGATGCAAAATTTTTCACTTAGAAGCGGTTGGTTTGATAGGATGCAAATAAAGGGAAGCAGCTCGAGAAATTTATTCTTTTGGAGGAGTGCATCAAGTATTTACAGCGGTCGAAATAAGGGCCGTTCACCCGTCATGACCAGCTGTATTTCAGTGCTGAAATATCAGCACCAAGCTAAAATGAGTGGCTGTTACAAAAGCTGTAGTCGGATAGCAGTGATGATGAAAAGGAATAAGCGAGGCAGATGACAGATGCAGGGGGCGTTTTCTAAACCTCGTTTTTCGCGAATTGACTGTTTTCCGTCCAATTCTATATTCGTTCATTTCAACGTGTCGCAGCGCTGAGCTGCAGAACGCCCCCTGGACCCCATTTCCATTTCGACCCCTGATTTACCGTCGCTAGGTCTAGTGTATGTAAATCAAATTTAAAAACAACAGAAATGCAAGGAACTTTCATTTTTCTTGCAAACCGTTATGGAAATTGTTATCGAAAATTGCGTAGGCAAACAGGAAAACAAAAGAACAAGCCTAAGACGAGTGGAATTTTGTTTGTTCGTTAACAAAGAATATTCCATGGTTTAAAGGTGTGCCGCAAACCTGTAATTGTCTGAAATTACATTACATTTGGAAATGTAAATCAAGTTTGTTACGACGTTTGCGATCTAGCAGGGTTTTGGGAGCCTGTAAAAGTAGCGGTAATGAAACTTGGATGTTTGTGTGAATCCCGAGGAAATTGAAATGCCCTGATCCTATTATTGTCCCGCAGTCATTTTTATTTTCATTTTCAAATACAATTTGGCGGAAATCGCTGAAAGGCCGTTTTCATTGTAGACGCCATTACACTGCTTTTGTGACGTCATATACACCAATTTTGGCCGAGGTTCGAAGGCCGCTATCAGTAAATGTTTTGAATCAAGTATATAGAATGAAAATTGTAAGAAATTTACAGCAAAACCCGTTCGAATCGGTAATATTATCTCCTCATATCTAATTTTGTGCACTTTTTTGTCAGGGAAGAGGGACCTATTGATTTGACTGCACAAAACAATGACAAAAGAAACGGCAATTGTATGCATCCTCCCCCATGATTTTCAGGGCAAAACCCAAAATTCAATATATCAAACGTTTTCGTTTCATGAAATCCGTCATAACAACCTTCATGGAAACCTTACAATAGATACAGACGTACGTTTTTCTATCGAATGCATGGTTTTCAAATGGCAAAGAACCCTGTATATTATTTGGAGAGGCTCCAAGATGGGGGAAAGGGAAAGGGATAGAATGTGGACTAGTCTTAAAATTTGGTAGAACGTACGCGTATTACTATAAACATTGTATATATATGCATCACCATCAAGCACATATCTGCGGAGGGCACGGGGGCAATGCTCTCTAGTAAACTGTGCAACCTTACTTTGCTACGTCTGTTTAAACTTAGAATCTGCGGATCGTCTTTGTTCTGCCCAACCCCAAAGGGAAGTTTACTCATAATTGCAACTACCAAAACCCCTCATTTACGAATCATTTACGAATAAACAGTTACATGGCTGCCCTTCCTTAACACTATCTCCGATCACCTCCAACGTCTCATTATGCGGACTTTTAAAAGTCAGAGTTTTGTCCCAATTACAGTAGAGGTGGGTTTTGATTGATCGCTTTCTGCAATAGACCAAGGTTTGCTCAAGGGGGTTTATATAAGCAGGGAATCAATTACACTGAATTTGGTATCTGACGCAGGGGATCTGTCTTCTGGCAACTATATGCTGTAATTAATCGGCTTGTTGGAGCAGGTCACATTCGCAAATTTGAGTATATCCTGAAGTATATGTTTCATGTACTCTTAATGAGTAAGGAGTGAACCAGACCTCTCCATTTTCCGTAGATTCGTCTTCTAGATGAGCCAGTCAAGAATTGCTGTTATTCCTCATGCCTTTCCCTGTCATCAGACAAGGGAAACCTGCAGGTCAGCGGCACTGTCGTGGATAACAAGGCTATCCTTACGAACTGTATGGGCATCAAACTTGGCAACCCGCTCACCTTTCAGAGGAATCTTGTCATTGGATCAGGCTCAGCTGCAGACAGGGAGAACTTGGTAAAAACTCTGCTATCAAAGCTACTAAATGCCTTTGCGATCGGTGTAGATGAAGGCAGATGTGTTCTAGCTGCGTCGTTACTGAATGCATCAGAAGAATCCATAGGGAAAGGATTTTATTGTATGACGATATGAAGCCATTTGAATGTGACCCTGGATAACGTTGCTTTGTGTAAAGCATAGAGATGATCTATTTAAAAACAAGTAAATAACTAGCACTGAATTACACATGCGGTCTGCTTATTTTTCACATGTTGATCTTATTTGTAACGAGATACACAGTCACAAGCGAGTTGTTGGTATAGTTACCGTATGATTATCATCGTCATCACTATTATTGTTTTCATTATCCTCTTCATCACCATCATCATCATCATCATCTTCACAGGACCTTAATAACCGTGAGTGTCAGGGGGCACTTGCTCCTCTTTTCTTTACCAAAGTTTTGTCAGATATAAATACGTTGCGTAAGATGTATTCAATTAGATAATGGCGCCCCCTACCCTGCAATATTTTCCAGTTCTACCTCTACCCTATATAGTCGACGTATTGTTTACATGTGTATGTTCAAATAGTTTATCTAATCATAATTCTTAAGAATATCTGAAGGTGCGCGTCGTTGCATCCTCTGTTTAGATTATGGTTTTCTCATAGTTACATTTACTGCCAAAATGTTGGGACGGTAATATTTCGGACGCGAGTCTTTCTCACGAATTTTAAAGCAATTTAGGACAAAAATTTCGGACGTTTTGATTTTATCAATAAACTGATACAAAATGAAACAAAATATATGATAACCCGTAGGTAAGTAAGATTTTGATCATCTTGCACCAAACAGATGTCTAATTAAAATTTTCACTTCCAGTTCCTATGTCAGAGCATCACTTATTCCAGGCATATGGGCATCCTTTCGGTATTGCCAGGTCCGTATTTCCTAAATGGTTGTGCAACCCAGTTAGCCATTGAGTGTGCATCGGCTTCATACTAAGCTGTAGCTTGACATCGATCGAGTAGACACTTCTGTCAATCTGTTGCCCTACCTGTGCTGCGTACCAATCCTGGAACTCACTATTAAGGTATAATTTGGCAGAACCGTTTACCGTCAAGTCCATTCATTCGTGAAATTAGCAGGCACGAAAACGGACAGTTACTGGCTTCAAAAATATCTCGTACCTCGAGGGTTCATTGTCCCTCCCTTGAAGACATCGTAAATGAAGAGTGCTTTTTGATGTTCTGGTACAGCCGTCCCCAAGTACCGGGCCGCACATCATCATCATCAGCACCGTAAGGCGTCGGCGACTATGGCTCTCCACAATTCTCTGTCGTCCATTGATCTAAATTGATCAATAGTATTCGTGTTAGTCCAATGCTTTATGTTGTCCATTAACTTATATCGCGATCTGCCAACGGATTTACTACCAGGTACTCGACCTGTGAGTGCAAGGTATTCTAGTCCTCTATTTCTATCTATGTGGCCGAGGAATGTCATTTGACGCTTAATCAAGGTTTTCTTCAATTGTCGTCGATCGTATCCTGATGTCTTCCAAATTTCCTCATCAGTAATGTGTTCTTTCCAGTTTATGTTCAGCATTCAGCGGATAAAGCAGGTCTCTGCACTCATTAATCTTTGTTACAGCTTAGGACATGTTGTCCATGTCTCGCACCCATACAGTAGAATGGACCGCACATAAGCGCAAAGTATTCGTAGCCTCGTCTTCAGCAAGATGTTTCGCGACTGAAGGGTGGATAACAGCTTCATGAATGCGTTTTCCGATTGTGCCAATCTAGGCGTCAAGTCTGCTCAGCATCTTCCGTCTGATGTTAACAAAGACCCAAGAAAGGTTAAAGGTCTGTACTAGTGACTCTGCTGTGACTCCAATCTTGACGTCACATGCGAGTACTTGAGGCTTTCTAGATATTGTAATGCCGATTGTCGTTTTGGCATTTAGGGTTGGACCATAATGTTGACTTTCTTCCACTGCCACATCGAGAAGTTTTTTGAGGTATATACTAGATGTTGCCATTAACACTGTATTATCAACGTACCGGGCATTGTTTAACTGTCGACCACCTGCCGTTACTCCCTCGAAGTCATCTAAATGCCTCAGGATGGTTTCGCTGTATAGCGTAAAAAGATTTGGCGACAAAACGCACCCTTGTCTCAATCAACGATATGTTTTGGACCATCTGCACACTTCACCATCAACTCTTGCTGCTGCTTCTTGGTCCCAGTATAGGTTTCTCAGTAACTGAATGTCTTTACCATCTGTAGCTAGCCCCTGTAACATTTCTATAAGAGGCTCATGTCTAACCAGTAGCGGCTCGTGCTAAGGGGCAAGTTGGGCATTGGCCCACCAGAAATTCTCAGCAAAAAGGCTTTTTAAGTGCTTGTACATTAAGAATTTCATCGGTTTCAACTACAAAGCTTCTTCGTCATTCTGTCACTTTGTGATATGATGTCATTGGGTTTTAAACAAGCAATGTTTCGCTAGGTCTTT
>JAAAKL020017086.1:0-10756 GCA_010016065.2 Carybdea cf. marsupialis auct. non (Linnaeus, 1758) | reverse complement strand
TTTATTATTATTATTATTATTATTATTATTGTACACCGTATAAGCTGAATTCTCTGTAAAGTTACAGAATAAATATATGGCAATGAAGTTTTAAAAAAAAAAAAATTATTATTATCATTATTATTATTATTATTTCTTTCTTAAAGTTAAGTACAATCTGCAACCGGGTCTCACCCAGGGACCTGTGGCTGCAGAAAGCATTTTCATGTCATGTTCCACTTCATGTCAACGGGCTCTAGGATCCATTTGTGATTTACTTGCGTCATGGAGGACAGTGACATAAAAATTGATTTAATATTTATTCTATACATTTATGAAATAGATATGCACAGTTTAAGCAAATAGATTAGGTTTAAAACCAATGAAAATGCTTGTTTGCATGTGACATTACATGCAATTCATATCTACTCTGCCACAGAATGTGCTCTTTGAAGGACGTGTGCTGTGCCACATAAGACAATCGTTTGGATCTCCGATATGCTAGGCTAGTCTGGTATTTTCTCAATGAATTTAGGAACGTTTTTACCGATGACTCCTAGAGCAGTTTGCTATACCAGTTTACCTTCGTCTTAATCCTCCATCAAACTCCAACTAACTTCTCCATCCAATCCCTACCATCCTATTTTACAACGAACGCTTAAATACGACTGCACACAACTGCCAGGGATGACAATATGCTTTTGTTTGGCTAAGCTGTGCCCTTTGGTCTTCATTTTTGTTTTGTTGTTACCGTTCCTCGACATTTCTGAAATTAGTTCCTCATGAGACATGACCTCATTGCTGCAACGTCGGTGGTCACTGCTGTTGCGGTATTTCAAGATACGTTGGCTTCATCCCTTGTTGCGCCATTTCTTTGTTGCTTATAGTAGTTATAACTGTACATATGAAATTGATGATTAAGATGGTCTCTCTTGTAGCCGCGTCGAGACTCGATTCAGGAGCTATAAATGTCAGGTAAGGAATTCCATTGGTTGGTACTTAATGGCGTGTCGAATTTGTCATTAGGGACCGTTCAAAAAGTACGTTCGCTCATTTTCGACCAGTTTCACCCCCTCCCCCTCACGTTCCCCTATGTTCCTTTTGGCCATTCCCCTCTACCCTTACGAACGCTCGCTTTCAACATGACTTAACCCAACCCCCCATCCCCGCGAACATAATACAGGGATGAAGAATACACGAATGGAGAGCAAATTTGTGAGCAAAGTATGTATCAAAACGATGAATAACTTAACGTCATTCCTTGTCAGGCACATACTGATAATCGTTGCAATGAGTAATAGCTTTATCACCATCTCAAATGAACAAGGGATACAGGTATGTACAAGTGTTGGGCAAAGACAACGGATGTGCATCGATAAACATAAAAACTTACAGACTTAAACTTCAAGAAAAGTATTTTAGTCGTGAATAGATGTTTGTAGACATCAACGTTGACGTTTTCCTTCCTGGTAGTGGCAATATCCAAGATCTAACTTACTATTTTTTGGATAACAAATGAAAACGAAAAATGCAAAAGAAACTTTATTCCCTCCTTCCTATGCCCTTCCTCTCCCCCCCCCTAAAAAATTTCGTTTTTGTGCCCCTTTCTGGTAACCCCTCCTCCTCCGGACAAACGTGCATTTTGAATGATCTCTTGCGCTTAATTTATTATGCGACGATGCATCTGAGCAATGGTGAATATTCTGGCGGAAAAGTCTTATTTCCTAGGCTTTGTTAACACCAACCAAATCATTTCAGCTAATGTAAAGTTTAGATTTTATTTGATATCACGCAAATGTCACGAAGGTTTATTAAGACCCGTGTAATTCAGCCGAAAACAGTGTGACTTAGTGTGTTTTGATATGGTGTCAACCGGATTTAGATTCAAGGTTCAGCCCTCTACTCTTACGATACTTTCAAAATAAGTACCGGCATTGCTACGGAGGTGGTGTTTGGGCGTAACATTTAGCCAGGGATACGAGTGGCGCTTGCCCGCAAATGTGGTAGTTGCTAACGCAAAAGGTTGTTTCCAACTGTCAAAGGCCATTTTTTTCTAGATTCAGCGAAGTGTATCCCTCGCCATCCTATTTGGCCAGGCCCGCGATGCCATGCCAATGTTAACAACGGGCCCGATCCCATAGGTTTGAGTAAGCACAATGTTTTTCATACAGAGCGCACAAAGCTGTGGTTTCAAATACAAGTGCACATTGTATATACTAATTTGTTTTTCCTAGTCCGGTATCGAGTCAGCACATCAAAACCTTATTTTACCCCAAACGTTTGCCGACGCCTTGTTTGGTTAATGCAAGACTAATCAACAACTTCTACATTGTAGCTTGTCGAGATGTTAAGTAGTATTTAAAAGCCATTTGCTATTTTTTAACAAAGTAAACCCAGTGAAGGTCAACGTAGTCTGTTTGAAACTTTAGTTATTTTAAGCATTTGTTGGCACTAAGTTTTTTTAGTCTTGTATAGTCTAATCGTATAGCGACCCATGTTAATTTGCGTCTACGTTTTCCCCGTTTCTTTCCTGACAGTGTGGAGAAAGTTAAGGATTCCTCAAAGAAGGAAGAGGTAATGCATGTTTCTGCAGAACTTCGCGTTGACCCATGAAGTAATTTATATTTTAAATGTTGCTGGCATGCCCTTTTCTTCGTCTGCAATATATCAAGTGAGTTCTCTATCCATTGGTTATTAAGCTATCACCAGCTGTACGCCTTTGCCAGCCCAGTGGTTGCTTGTTCGTCGGCCTTGTCAGTGGACGAGTTGTCGAAAGGTTTCGTTTGCTAACTCATTCTTATTGCATTATATCAGATGACTAGAGGCTATAAGCGTGTTTAAACAAGGTTTAATTAGATTTCAGGGTGCTACAGCGTACAACCGTTTTACAAGGTACCAATGATATCTATAACGTAAAAATTAAATTTATGCAAACCCGGAATAAAAAGGTTGTAACAGGTTGAAGGGCATTTTGGGCGAGCCCTGAAGAACGGATCAAATTCAAGTCAAAAAAACCAGAGACAGAGGCAGTCTGCGTAGCTTTATAAGTGCTCTAGTTTTAGCCACACAAACAGTTACGAAAGAAAAGCAAAGAAAATAGAGATTATGGTTAAAGCACTGGCCCCCTCGACGTGAGAACCTCGCTGCTTATCATTTCTTTCTCGGAGAATTGGCAAAGGTCTATTCGTCGTCTTACAGAAATTGCTGAACTACGGATGATGCAAGGAAGATCGTTGAATCCAAACGGATACCTTTGATCTCCCCGGGATTTAAATGCCCTAATGTTCAATCTTTCCCCCTACGGTTCACCCGTACGGGCAAGATTTCTCCTGTAGATGGCAAAATCCCCCTTCTACCGAGTAATTTGGGCTGTGGTCACACTTTCTATTATTTTTATCTTTCTGTTGTATGCCGAGCTATCTCACGACATGCCCATACTGTAGCACACATACAAAGAAATCTGAATTGTAGAAAAGCTTTGGCCTGCATTTTTGGCTTAATATATTATGATATCTATACAGTTTTAAAATACACTCCATATTTAGAGTAGAAGAAAACATGTCCTTTACCTTATGTTTATCTTGTTGAGCAAGATCGATACTTGCTTGTAGTCGTTTGTTCTTATCTTAATATTCGTTTACTTTGATGTTAAAAGAAACATGGGTATTCTTCAAAAATCCCCACTAACGCGTTTTCTTACGCCGATGCTCATTCAAACCTCACCTTCTAAACCATTCAGCAGCCATTTTATCATGTTCTCAATCTAAACATACGGTGCCAAAAGGATCGCGGTAGCGTTTTCTTTCGCCAGTGAATTGCAACCTTGCACTAGATGAAAGTTGCCACAAGTCACACGTGCAACTTTGATGAAACTCGCCGGGTCTCAGCAGGGCTATGCAGCAAGTCTGTATAAAAAGTTTCATTTGAAGTCCTCGCTTATGTTACCCAAAAGGAAACCTCACGACACCGCGGAACCATTATTTGCACTAAGATACTTTTGTAGACAATCGTTGGAATACGAAATGATTGAATAACGTTAATATACCTGCTATTATTTGCTTGTGATGGGTAGTAACTAGGGCAGAAAACAGCAAGTCGCATTTGAGTTTTTTAGATGTAGCTTTTAGGTTTGTACTACCATGTATACTGCGTCTTAGTAACGTAATGTCGCTTTCCTTGTACCTGTTAACTTTATTGTGGTTCTCTTGTACCTTTTAACTTTATTGTGGTTCCTTCGTATCTTTTAACTTTATTGTAGTTCCTTCGTACCTTTTAACTTTATTGTGGTTGCTTTGTGCCGTTTAACTTTATTTTGGTTCCTTTGTACCTTTTAACTTTATTGTGGTTCCTTTGTACCTTGTAACTTTATTTTCTTCCTTTGTACCTTTTAACTTTATTGTGGTTCCTTCGTACCTTTTAACTTTATTGTGGTTGCTTTGTACCTTTTAACTTTATTTTTGACTCTTTGTACCTTAAACTTTATTGTTATTCCTTTGTACCTTTTCACTTGATTGTGGTTCCTTTATACCTGTTAACTTGATTGTGGTTCCTTTATACATTTTAACTCTATTGTTGTTTCTTTGTGCCTTTTAACTGCATTGTGGTTTCTTTGTATCTTTTAACTTCATGCTGATTCCTTTTTGCCGTGAAACAGATTGAATGCGACAACGTGCTTGTATGCATTGGAAGAAGACCCTATACAGATAACTTAGGACTGGAGGTAAGGTTTTATTGCAGGTGATTTATACTTATTATCATTATTATGATTAATTTATGCCTATTATGGCGGAGTGGTTAAAGTGGTGGGCTGATGATCCAGCTCTTGTTGGTTTGAATTTTTGTTCTTTGTTCTTACGCCATCGAAGTTTCAGTATCGGTTTTATGTAAAAATAACCAGAGCGTTTCCACAACAGACAACAAAACATTCATTAAAATTCCCCAATGTCTTCAACTGACCCCAAGCATTCAGTCAGCCCTCCTATTAAATTGAATTATTTGATAGAACTCAAGTCTCACCGAGGTTTATTTGGCCATTTAAAAGCAGACGTTCTTATCATCCATGTACCCCAGGAGCCATTCTTGCACCCCGGTCAATAACCACTGCCCTGCAGTAGTTGTTGATTTGAATGCCAGTCTGGCTGGACTCTTGTTGTGTTTAGCTTGAATCCGAAACGGCTGGTATTAGTTATGACACTATGTCATGGATTTTGAACCCAAGGTACATGATAGGATTATGACCCTTAGGTTGTTGATTTTATTACTATTGGGGTGGCCGGCCTCATGGCTCAGAGAATACCCTATTTAAATCCGGCGTGGTCGTTGTACCAACCATGCGAGGGCTTGCCTTCACTTCCCACTGCCATCTTGTGCTATATGGTGCCATTAAGAAGGCTCTTTTATATCGTATTACCTCAGCACCAAACTGACCCACAGTGTTTCGATTTAAACATGGCAACAGATAACGTCATGAATCAATTTCAAAGCATTGTATCGATAGCACAAAATGTATGGAATAGCCATTGTGGAAACATATATACTCAAGTTGTATTGACTGCTTTTTGTAGCAGTTTCCCAGAGGATTAATTGTCGGATCTTAACCGTATAAACCCAATGATGCATATTGGATGGCTTTGGCACCTTGTAGTTGAGAGGGCTCTCTCGTATCAGATATTTGAAACAGTATAACTCCGCGAAGATAGTGATCACATGAAATGATGCAGTACCTGGACGAGGTGTTCAGTTATTTTCTTTTCCTCAAATGATTAAGAAAGTTTGTACTGCCTCAATTCTTTGATCAGATATGAAGTGCTTTTGAGTGACGAGAAGGTCTTTTATTGGTGCATATTTGATATTTTTAGGACGTCGGCATCGAAAGAGACAACAGAGGACGAGTTCCCGTAAATGGCAGATTCCAAACCACAGTACCAACGTATGTAATCCACTTTTTATTGATGATTACCTTTGTTTTTGACGTCATCTCCTCAAAATTCGACCTTTTGGACACGAACGTTCAATTTCCTTTCTGTTTTAAGGTTGTATTGTTTGTTACCCTAGAGAAATAGTTAACTATAGTAAGTGACAACGGGATTGGCATTGACTGTTTTGGTGTTCTGCATTAAAATTCCTTCTCGTCGGTACCAAGTATAGAAATGTGGTATTTACTTCAGGGTTGTGTATCAGTACGATAGGAATATGCTTTGTCTCCGTTTCCTGCACATCATTCATAATATCAGAAGAATCGTTGAAAAGTATGTATTGTCCTGCTTTGCAGTATTTTGAACTCATATTTGCCAGGCAAAGAAGGTATTTCTGCACTCTGAATGCACGAGTAATAGTGTATTCTCCAGCCGCCCCAAACTTGATACGTCACCCCCCTCCCCGATGGCAACGCCTCCCTGCTTCGACAAATCAAACTTATTTGCCGTATGCTGTTATAAACGAACACTCGCGGTAATGGGTCTTGTCTGGTCGAGTTTTCGTGCATCAGTTATTGATGATTTTTATTATCGCTTACTCGTTATTTTATTCTCGTGCAGAATCTACGCCATCGGTGATTGCATTGAGGGACCTATGCTTGCTCATAAGGCAGAAGATGAAGGTACGACTAGTGCGGTCAAATACAGTCAATATGAATTTGACCGTGTGATAAAATTATCCGTCGCATATCAAATATTTTAAAGGTCCTATCTCTTTCGGTTACCAGCCCGTTCCCGATCATCAGAATTTTTTATTGCTACTTGGAGAATAATGTCATTCAGACAGTAAATCTCAGTTGGTCCCCCTCTCCCTTTCGAAAGAGAAATAAGTATTGATTTGGTGTGGATTCTTAGTGGTACTAAAGCTTGATTTTCTGAATCATTCAGTATCAGGATCTGTTTTACCATGCGAAAATGAAATTAGAAATAAAAGAGCAGCAATTTATAGCCAGTTCGTCTCATATGAAGATGAACAAAAACCAAAAAACGACTGCTACAAGCAGCTCTCAAGGCGCTCCTCTGCAGAGTGACGTTATATGTATCGTTTATTCTTTCAAACGAGGGAAATTTATTCCATTCATTTGATTATCAAGAGTCTGTTGACAGATTGCACTGGATAAACATGTTTACAACACAAAAACCGTTATTTTGCAGCCTACTCAACCCATGACTGCTTGGTAATTCTTTCCTTCTCATTTGCAATTGTCGCTTACGTTCCTAATTTCTACCTGGGAGCATGATCTTCCTCCGCTTAACAGTCACGAAATCGTCATGTGTCATGTGGACTCGGCGAATAAATGCAATGCGAAATTTCTGGGAAACTGATATGAACATATGTTGTCAGGATCCAAGAAGGCTACTAAACACATCTTGTGTTTATATCGGAGACTTAGATATTTACAAATCAACACATGAGTGACCATTGATTTATTTTGTAGGTATCATCTGTGTGGAAGGAATCGCTGGATCTGCTGTTCATATCGATTACAACTGCGTCCCCTCAGTGATATACACGCACCCGGTATGTCTTACCTATGATCTTTGCCTATGATCTAACCAATGACATTGGGGAATTGAGGTGGGATGGGCGAGGAAAATAGAGAGAGCCAACTGTTAGATTTACTTCGCAATAGTAAGGAAAACAGGACCGACAGATGACAAATGAGACAAGCTTTAACACAGATAATAACCGGAAGTGGCCAGACCATGACCCCACTCGCCTGTTTGTCATATGCAATAATTGAAGACCGAACAATTTCTACCTTTTATTTGTCAATGTGACTTCTTGCTTGTCTTACTATTCATTTAGGGTATTTAGGGCCCAGTGCTTACAGGCGCTTGTGGTGGAGATACTGCTATAGGCCCAGTGGAAGAATGCCAAATTAGAGGTTGGCGCCTAGCAAGTTGTACTGTATTTAGGATGAAGAGAACAGAACTTTTTGGTTATTGTACTTTGCGCTCCATCTTTTTGTTTTATTCGTTTAGACGTTTCTGGCAACAAGGGGTCATCAACTCCCTCCCCCTTTTGATGCATCGCTCGTTTATCAATTCCTTATCTCAATCCAGTGTAAATTCCCTTCTTGACAGTGCCATTTCCATAGTTTAAATCGCCTTTGTGCTCCTTCAGATAGCCTGTTATGCCAGATGTTAAGATTGTTACATCCACTACAATGAATCTCGAATGTTAGATCCCTACTTTCATTGTGATAGCGATTGAATTTTCTATGTATTGACCCCGCTGTTTAGTATATTTGGCATTGTAAATTACCTTAATTGTAAGTTGGCGTCAGATTTACACGCTCCAAAGAGGCGTTGGTAGCTTGAGCAAGCGCGCACGGTCTTTAAGTACGGTATATTGCATTGAAAGGTCCATGTATTCGAGACATGTTCTCAATGCCGTGTGTACGGGTGTATTACTTATAAGGCCCAGAGTGGCCACTTTTCAAAGTCCTTGGATCCAATTCATTTTCACTGCGAATCTCCCAGAAAACGTCAAGTCTTAGCGGAAGTAAGTTCGATTCATACATCTATATTGGTGAAAACATAATTGTCTCTATCATGGTCGTTGTAGCTACCTATTCCGCCGTGGGAATTGTGTGTGATGATCCTAGGATTTTGCTTAAAATTCTCCTTTAAATCGATTCCTCAAGTGTCCACCCTCAAAAAGCACACAGTTATTGCATGATGTAATGTTCGCAGCGTTTTTATTTTTTTTTTTGTAGGAAGTTGCATGGGTCGGCAAAAGTGAAGAGCAACTGAAAGAAGAGGTAATAAGACTTTATTAAATCATTACGCTGTGTACGTTTTCCAGGGTGCTATTATCTTAGAGAAAAATCTGAGGGCAAAGAGAGAACCTATGCAATGAAAGGAAGATAGATCGAATGTAATATTCTATAGCTGGTAGTGGTATTGACCTTGTTTACTCTTACCAGCAGGCACTAAAGGATTGCTTTCAAGATTTTTTATGATGTTCCCCCTTGACCCAGCATCAAGTCACTTCTTCCCCAGTTTTACGTGTGATCAATTATATTTCAACTTGCTAGGAAAGTCAGAGACAAACTACAGTGGTCTGTATACAATTCAGATATAATGATCTAGGAAGGCAAGCATATACACTAGGAAATTGTCTATTGTTGCAACATTTCGACTCAGCAAATATTTGCCACGAGCTTTGTTTCCCCACCGCCTCGGAACGGCCTTCCCTTGGGGCAAACCCCATAACCACTGGACAACATGATCCAATTTTTTTGAAAATCGTTTTAAGCACCGTTGAAGTCAGTAAAGCCTTTGGAGAGATATAGACTTCCTGGTCTTTGCAAAGTTTGCCCACTCTGGCAAGTGCTTGCTTGGAAACAGCAAACTGGTCGTGTAAATAGTAATTTAATTGCAAACTCATTCATGTTTGTTTAATTTACTCACAGGGCATTCCCTACAAAATCGGAAAGTTTCCCCTGTCGGCAAACAGCCGCGCAAAGACCAACGCCGACACCGATGGCCTTGTCAAAGTTCTGAGTCATAAAGAAACCGACCGACTTCTTGGAGCGCACATTGTTGCATCTACGGCTGGAGAACTAATCAACGAAGCAGCTTTAGCTATGGAATATGGAGCCTCAGCTGAGGACGTGGCCAGAGTTTGCCACGCTCATCCGGTAAGAGGAACTTTCACTTAGATAGGTAGATAAATAAATAGTCTTCTAGCAAAATACTGTGCAGTGTGTCGCTGCAAACATTATGTGGTTGAAGCATATCTTCATATTTCTTTTTATGAAGTAATAGCCTTCTAAGCCAAGCTTAGGGTAACTGGCAAATTTTGAGAAGAACTGGCCAAGGATTCCGAAAGTGACACTGTGTGGCTGTATCTCAATTTTTGCCTCCAGGAGATTCCTGGCTTCCTGGCTGAGTAAAATCCTCTAAAAGGGTTCCAAAAATGTGCAATGTTTTGTAGCGTCTCAAGATTTGCAGAGAGAACTAAAATTTATTATGCACTTTGATCGAGTTAGAGATTTCTCTTCTGTCACGCGTTTTTGGTAACTTTTTATAGAACGAGAATCTTAGTAGTCTCCCCAGTGTTTCATTTTACGTCCATTTCGTGTTTTTCATGTTTTTGAGGGTGTACCCCTTACCAACCATGTCATCATACCACATCCCCCTCTTCTTCATAATGGTTACAATCATCATCATGTTCCTATCCACCATCATGATCATCATCATTGGGGCCACAATACGAGTCACCACTATCACCACTACCACCACCACCATAATATTCATCAGAGGCAGCTTTATTATCATCATAATCGTCAATCTCGTCGTCGTCGTTGTCCTCCTCATCGTCATCGTTGTCATCCTCATCGCCGGTGGTGCCTCCTCCTCCTCCTCCTCCTCGTCATCATCATCATCATCATCATCATCATCCTCATCCTCATCCTCATCCTCATCCTCATCCTCATCCTCATCCTCATCCTCATCCTCATCCTCCTCCTCCTCATCCTCCTCCTCATCATCGTCATCATCATCCTCCTCTGCCTCATCATCATCATCATCATCCTCATCATCATCATCATCCTCATCATCATCATCATCCTCCTCATCATCATCATCATCCTCCTCATCATCATCATCATCCTCCTCCTCCTCATCATCCTCCTCATCATCATCATCATCATCATCATCCTCCTCATCATCATCATCATCCTCCTCCTCATCATCATCATCATCCTCCTCCTCCTCATCATCATCCTCCTCCTCCTCATCATCCTCCTCCTCCTCCTCCTCATCATCATCCTCCTCATCATCATCATCCT
>JAAAKL020017085.1:0-10757 GCA_010016065.2 Carybdea cf. marsupialis auct. non (Linnaeus, 1758) | reverse complement strand
ACAAGGACTCCCCCATCTCCCCATAAAAAATTGTCCTAAAAACTTTCTTTTCAAAACCTTATGCCCAATTCACATCTGTCATTAAAAGCTGCGAATTGTGTAACCCCTACACAATTCTATACAATTGTGTAACAATTTTACTGTAACCCCTGGTTCCCACTGCTGCGATTTCACGCAAAATCCTGCAACATGCGACAAATGACATAAATCGTGCGACAAACGACGCAAAACCATCCGTCTTGCTGCAATGTCAAACGCGTTGAATAATTTCAACTCATACGACAAAGCGCATTTGTTCACACCAGAGAAGGCCAAAAAGCTATACGCATGGCAGAGCTGGTAACTACTGCGTGTGCTGTTTCGCAGAGCTTCTACTTTTGTTTGGTAGTACCTCTTCAAATAACAAGATTTGTAATCCTGCATCCGCTTCCCGCCAAAATAAATACGTGCTGCCAAGTATCTTTAACTATTTCAAGACCCTCGTGGGAAAAATACGGTTACTCGAGACCGAAAACACGAAAAGGACCACTGCAATACCATGGCCATGAAGTCTGTAGGGTAAGACATACCCTAATATCATCAGGGGGAAAGTAAAAATAGTGCAACGTTACACTGGAGATACGTTGGGCGGCATGGAACCTGCCATCCAAGTTTTCATTATATAAATCAGTGGTCAATCACCTAGCCTTGGTAATTTCAATCATAATCCAAAGAAAAATCATTGACACAGGTCAATCAACGATGGCGTATGACATAAGTCTGACAATACCTTCAAACTACCACGTAACGAATAACAAATGCACATCAAATGAACATTAAATGCACATTAAATGCACATCAAATGCACATCAAATGAACATCAAATGAACATCAAATGCACATTAGATGCACATCAAATGCACATTAGATGCACATCAAATGCACATTAAATGCACATCAAATGCACATCAAAAGCAGTATTTCGCAATATCAATCAGTCCAAAACAGCTTAATACAGTAATACTGGGCACGGCAGGAATGCTACTTTTTACATTCGATAACTAAGCACTACAAAAAACTCTTACCAAATGCGATGATCCTGTGCAATATTCAGACAGGTCGCATTCTGTCATTTCTGGGCGGCACAATGTTCCTCGCGATTTGAACTAAACAGAGAGATTCCAAGGAACAGTGACTTTAAAATACGACAAAAGTTGGTGCAGGGATTCGAAGAAAAAGTGCCGCATATTGAGTGGCCCAATAGCGGAGGCACAGTTAACATATCGTCATTGGAAATACATTTTCCATCCAAAGTTATTGTACTAAATCAATATGTAATCACTGGTTTCAACCAACATTCGATTGAACAAATCTTGTGAGTATCAAGTGAATTCTTTTAGGGCATAAGCAAAAGCGTGTTATCTATTTCCCCTTGTTCCTTTAGAAGCTGCACTTACAAAAACCAAAGAAGACTGTGCGTTTACGACAAAAAGAATTTGTAGAACTTACGCGTTTTCAGCTATATGGGTGGCCGTAAACGTGTAACCCACACAGGTTTCCATCCTCCCATTTCTTATAAATTTCTTATAAATTCTACGCGAAATTGTTTTACTTTCTCTTCCCACGATACCTGTGACTAGTGTCTGGCGAAAACGTTTAGCAAAATGAATACGTTACTAAACGCAATTGCCAAATTTTTAACGCTAATCAACTCTTCAAATCACTGCATTAAAAGCATGAAACGGTAACTGAGATATACGCATGCCTACTGTCCTGAAACAGTTTGCAGCCCAAAGATCATTATCAGTTTAATCAAACGTATTCTAACTGCTTACGTTCCAATGACGGCATACCTTACAATCAGAGCAACACGGTCCCACAGCACACTGAGCACTCGCATGTAGTTTGCAAGTTTTGTGATCGCAACATTTGTCTCCTCCAGAAGCTTTGCATTCCTAACGAAAGGATGGTTGGGAAGTTAAATATATGACCCATGCACTCATGTCATGTTTAAATGTAAATATCCATAGATCATTTTATTAACACATGTATTAGACAGACGCAACCGGCAATGAATATTACACAAACTATAAATTAGCTATTGCATGACAGTACCATCTCTAGATCGTCGATCGTTATCTACGAGACTTTCCCAAAGGAGTAAATCGTCTCCTATACCACAATAGCATTTAACATCCAGAAAAATATTAGGTGGGCAAAGGCGGACCCGGTAATAATGGCTGAAACACCAATCTTCTCCAAGAATATTGCCAATAGAGACCAATTTTGAGGGCTGGTGCTTTTGGGTTTATCCCACAAAATCCAATACCTCCTCATAACTGACATGGAAGTGGCAGCACTGAGGCATTACTTCATCCGGCTAGGCAGCTTGACACAAGCCCTGATATACCCCACAACTAACCCCATGATGGATAGAGCAACTGCTTGCTAGTCACGTGAATACAAATGATTATGAACCAGAAGAAACAACCTGGGGCACTACTAGCCGCTCTTCCAATCATGATATCCGGTGATTCTCCGGTTGGTCGATGGCCTGGTGATTTGGTCCGGTTATCATACTGATTGATAAATGTTCTCTGTTACAAATGTTGGTACATATCACCATGTCAAAAATATCAGAGGTAAATGTCTACATAGGAACCGAAATATAACATAAAATTATATACTTAGACATCAAGTCACTGTTTTATAAATCACGACATTGCAGAAGCCTACTATTAATATCCGACAGGCTTTTAATGTTTAATGATACTTTTTGCTGATTGGCCCTGGTTGGTTGCATATTAATACCTTAATACTGGTTGTAAGTATGCTTCAGAAGGAAGATGTTCCAGTCCATACTGTCTCCTCTCACAGTATTGTATAAGTGGGATGTCATGACTTGCACCTATATCGTGATCTTGGATACTCCCATTTATCGCAGTCCTGCAGAATGTCACAATTGAAAACGTTAGCTGGGATGAGCGAAATCAATGCCACCCTCGCTAGACTACCAGTACTAGTTGGGTAGCTAATTCTATCCATACCTTGACGTGTGATCATCAATCCCCTTACGGCTAACATGATAACAAATAAAACTCATTGCACGATACTTTAATGGACTCAAACCCCTCAATATTTTTTGTCTTTTTTGTCCCCATTTATCGATACACAAGAAGCAAATGCCCTTATCTTCCCCTATCTCCTCTTAATGTGAAATTGTATAGACTACAATAAACTGAAGTTACCTCTTCTGTGCCACAATCACACTCTTCTCCTTCCTCCAGAAAATCATTTCCACACACTGGATCACCAAACAGCTGAAAGAGTTGGAAACATACATCCACATTGAATCAGATTTTGAGGAAAGGAACATCAGGTATCCAACAAAAAATATTAAAATGATAAATCAGAATCATCACGTGTCATGGTAGGGCATGGTAGGGCAACATGAACATAGACGTTCAAAATGTAGAACTGAGAACATAGATATCGAGGGAGGCTTTACTCAACACTTTCATGGCAGGTAGGAATGGTTAACCGAGGTTGACGTTCGGAAGCTGCAACAAGCTGCCATAAATGTTCTATAGTGACAATGTAGAAAGGAGAGTAGTCGAATTTCTAGCTACCATATTAGAGTGGAGGGACAAAGAGGGCATCGGGTGGCACGCAGAGAAAAGCGTTGAAGCGGAGAGCCTTTGTTGAATTGCATTACAGCTTAAGCATGCGTCAATAGCAACAGTTCGGCTTGCTAAAAAACCCGACTGCAACTGTCATGTGGTCAGTCTGTCTAGAAAGACAATACAACTGCGAAATGAGAGACACTAAATTCAAAAAGTTAAATTTTTTGAAAGTTATAAAACCCTGACTTTTATGCACTCTCGTTAATCTAGAAAATAAAGGCTTATCCTCACAGAATGCCGAAATATTAAATGCTACACATACCAAAAATGAACGGTAAGTGAGCAAAATAATATTTAATATTTTTTATTAATTTGGAGTTCAGATATAAAACTCATGATTTCCTCGACTACGGTTAAGCATATCATGTACTCAAAAGACTTACTTTACTTGGCGTATCAAACAAGCAGGACGCCACACCATCTTTGATTCTTCGAGCTAGCATGTCTGTACTGCATGAAGAAAAGCCTTTGACAGGCTTGTAGCTGTATATAAACAGACATCAAAAGGATCAATTAAAGGTGTACATCGTACTACTACACGTCCCACTATTCGCACGTTTCACTGTACTAGCATATATATAAATAAAGGAGAAACAATGTCGGATGGTGTAGCTAACCACCAAAATTAATATGATATTATTATAGTTAGTTATAAACCTGACCTTTTTTTCGTTTACTCTAACTTCTATAACATCATTACAAGGTATCTTACATCGCCCTACATAATTAAACTGAACTGTACCGTACCAAATAGAGTAAAAATTTCCAGGTCCCTCAAAAGCATATGCGCCGACTACATGGGGGCTTGGAGGCTCGAACCCCCCTGAGAAATGATAGGTGGGGGCTCAGCCCCTTCTGAAAAATCGTCCTTTTTGTTTTAGAGACGCTGCTCTTATTGTTTTCAACTTGTTATACAGCATTAAGTAGATGTGTCATTTTCATCAATTGTCATGAGTGCTACCCTACTTTTCACACTTCAATGTCAATTTATTGTCAAATACGGAAATCGAAGTCTTCCTTCACACAAAACTATTATAAATTGCTGTCAAAGTAAAGAAAATGCACCACAGTACTGACAGAAAAAGATGTTTAAAACAAAAATATATATTTTCAAATATAATTTAAATGAAGGCGTTTCGAGATTTCACTGGGCATCAAATTGAGCCTTCTTGTTCGCATACGATGGATACATTTTTAAGACGAAGAGATAAACTTACATATAACTGACTGAATTTACAACCGAAATCAGTAGTCTCTCCTTATACTATCAATACCAACCATCACATTGAGAACGAGAAATTGAACTTTAACGTTTAAAAACTGTACTTAAAATACACTTAAAACTACTACCAACAAGTGCTGTTTGAACTATGACAATAGTTTAAAATTTGGTGTTTTGTCTCTATTGTCATAGAAAGAGGGCGACAATCCAGGTTTGGAATCACTGGTGTAGAGAACATGTGCCGGGTTTTTTAACATATTCATGTCTCGCGAATCTCGTCATTCTTCGGATAAAATACTTTTCTATGATGTCACAAGACATGTTTTGGGCATCATAGGTAATAACAGTTTAAAAACGCAAGGCAGTACAGGAAACGTACGTTTACTTTGAATGCTGTAGGCCCTTGACGCACCCAAAAAGAGTGACAACATAAATCTTCACTTAAATATATATATATATTTGATAATAAATGTGTAGTTTTCGAACAAAATAATAAAAAAATGTCATTTATAATACTATCTTAACACAACCCAGCACAATACAAATCGAAGGGTAGTTTTTAAGCCGTGAACTTTGATTCACAAAGTAGTAAAAGGCATTGAAATGGATTAGAAATGGGCAGGGTGACAACAAGTAACCTTGGATCACAAAAGCCCGTAATAACACATCCTGTTGGGTGTGACATTGCAGAACCAAACATTGACAATCACCTAGCTATACAATGGCTTAATACCATTCAGTAAATCATTTAAAATAGATATGAGATATATAAAAGCTATACAGTATATCGTTTGAAATTCAATATATGCACAGTTGACTTACTTAGCTACAGCATTCATCACACAAGGCTTGTTTGGGCAGCTGCATTTGTCCTCTGTCATCGCAAAACAAAATGGGGAAGCAGTAGTGAAAATAAACAACTACAACAACTTTAGAAACTGATGATAAAATAGAACGTTTTGTATTTATTAAGATATAGTCAACTTATTAGATAATATTACATAGAACACTTTTCCTACGAAGGATACGTCTCGTGCATATACAAAAATAAGGAAACGTTCACACGCGTTTCACGTATGACCTATGCTCTGCAAAATCCCTTAATACATTAGCAAAAGTTCACGGTAACAGATAACACTTTCGAATTCTTTGCATTTTTTTAGCATCATGCATAATGTCTTTCGCATTTAAAGATTATAAAATTACCCCCCTTGTCGCATTATCAAATTTATTTTACGCTTCGCCATTGACCGAGTTAATTTACTGATTAACTCGATACATGACCAAGTTCCTAAAACGTGTACTGGTAGTTCCACGATAGCCAAATATTGTGAGATACGGACATAAAGATATACTAAATATAGCAAAAATATGCTCAAAGAAGGTCATATCAAGATATCAAATACAGCCAAATATGGTCAAAGAAGGTTATATGAAATACCAAACATAGCCAAATATGGTCAAAGAAGGCCATATGAAAATACTAAATATAACCAAATATGGTCAAAGAAGGTCATATGAAAATACTAAATATACCATTAAAACTGTAGTCAAAAACGTCACAAAAGAGTTTTGAAGGCTTATCATCCGAAATCTCAGCAATGGGAATTTAATTCATACCAAGGAGAAGGGTTAAAATGAGATACCTTTTTGAAATATGACAGTAACACAATCATAAATAAGGAATTTGGTACTTGTCATCTTCAATACCCATTTCCTTATGGTAGTAAAATCAGTCATTTTTAGAAATATGTGCATATTGGCACCTTAAGGTGTACTGTGGCAGGTCCATACACTTTCCTTGCATGCCAACTTGTGGTTGTTGTCTACCTGCCTACAACACGTCTACTTTGAGGATAAGCCACAAAACAATAACCAACCAACGTAATCATAATTTGTAACTTCCGGAAAAAAGACCAGACGTCCCCAAACAAGACTTCTTTTGGGTATAATTTTATCTATGGAAAGCAGTAATAACGAAATCGTACCATTATGATGCATCCCAATATTGTGTCCCATTTCGTGGGCAACAGTGTTAGCAACACCTAATGCCGTTGAGCGATCCTAAAAATAAAGTTTACGTCTGAATCAATACAAACAAAAACGAGATAGTGACGAAGGGAGAACTTAGGAGTAAATACATTCGACGTTACTTCTCCTTTTCAGGCGTTTACAACTTCTTCAACTTTTCAGCTTGGGGTTCTTTTAGGAGAGCGAAAATACCTAGGCATCTAAATGGCAGCTTTTTATGTTTTCAATGAAGCAACAAGAAATGACTAACGACTGTAATTCATCTTAAAAAGAACAAAATGTACTTCTTGCAATATTGACGTCGTAATATCTATAGAGGTACTGACATGAAGACCACGCCCAAGACCAAGCAGCCTCTTCGTCTTTCCGCCACGTCGAATCTTGGTAAGCTGGTAAGCTATTTTTTATCGTAATATTATCACAATAAGGAAAAAAAGCTTTGAAATGATGCAACAAATGCTAATCTGTTCGCGACATTATCAACAGGTTTTCCGATCCATAAAACCAAAACTTGACACGAGAAATAATACGCAATGCCCTTTTTTTCGGAATTATAGATTAACGAATCCACGTGCATGATGTTCATTTGTTGCTAATCGATTACTCCATAGTATTCAATTAATCATTAAGATAGTGATTCTCCCTTAGCAAACACGGTGGCCATAATATTCTACATTTAACCTCTCCTTATCCATGCAAACACAGCTCCAGGTGATGGCTTATGTTGTCAGCCAATACCATTCCACAAACTATCACGTTCAACAAGTGATTATACGATCTTCCAATTACCTACAAAACCCTCGAGGTTCTCTTTTAATTTGTTAACTCAACAACCTTCCCATTGAAAATAAAACACTTTCGATTGCTCTTAACAACAATTTTCTAGTAATAAATTATTATCTGTTAAAATTCTACGAAGGTTCTATTTATGACTCCAATTCTTCTCTTGATAACCTTATCGCAGTTACGACCACCCATACAAAACACTGAAATGGCACTACATATCGTTGATTCTTGTCAATACTCTGTGGCACCTATGCTTGTTAGCATCTCATAAATTAAGTACTCCCTTGCATCATTACTTCATTTCAATACAACAATCCTTTTCTGTTGTATTCCAGACCATTTTCAAACAACTCAAAAAATTACTTCTGATATCGCTATACCTGTCTTACATCATCATATATCAGTCATTTCATTTCATTTCTTCTTTAACTTCTTCAACTAGGAACACCTACCCCCCCTCCCTCTTCTCTATTTATCATATTCTTCTTAATTCCTCCTAATTTCCAGTCTCTCCATTTCCAAGCAGATATTTCTTAATCTGCAAGTCTAATGCATTCAGTTGGTGCACGAATTTGATGGCTTTATCAACATTTTTTGTCATTATCGCGGTAGAACTTGCATTGAAAAATTAAAAAAGATTGTTCTCATCAGACCCTCTACAGTTTTCGGGCTGGAAAGGACAGATTTATGTCTGCAAACAAACAGTTAGCTAACACTGATTATCCGGAAAATTATACTGTATAAATAAAATGGCCTCAGCACTGATAAGACTGAAAAATACAGTTATTCTTGCCTCCCTCTAAGTCGTTGAAAAAATGACACGCCACGACATTTACGTCACACAATCTTTGCCTGTTCTTGTCATTGAAGATAGTATCATTGTAACGCTGTTGTAATTCTCTGCTTCACAAATAAATCGGCTCTCTTACCTGGTTTACTCCTCCTGATGAAGCCCCACATATCGTGCCAATACCGGCCATACCAACAACAACACCTGCAAAATCGATCCCCCTATTTATGCAAAAAATGCGACGGTGTCAGTTCATTCCGAAATCAACAGTGGGTGACCAAACTCAGATACATCGAGTAAAAAGCCGATATATACTTACAAGAGCAAAATACTTGCTGATTTTACAAATAACTTTGCATTTATGGAAACCATTATGCATCATGTATTGCGTACACGCGCCCTGAAATTTATTTCTAGGCCTAGATAGGCTAGCCCCTAAATCGTTTCCATCTGAAAGGAGCACGCAAGATTTCCGGTGTGATTTCAAGAAAACAGTGAAAAGCTATTTCTCTTACTTGCAATGGGCCGTAATACAAACGTTATCATTAAAACTCACTGGGCCAACGTTACGATTGGCCGGTTGATGCTTATCAGTAAAGATCCTCGATTGTTTTGTGGTCTATCATACAAGAAACTGGATACTTCGCTATTTTATCTTGTTAGCAATTTCGGACTTTAAATCCGCAGGCATATCGCATACGCTTCACGTCTCAAAACCAGCTTATGAACAACCGCAGTAGATAAAACAAAACACCGAATCAATTTCACCGATGATAACACAGCCCTGACACCACATCATTGGCCAGCCACAGGTTTTCCTAGCTGAGCATGTTCTTCGCAAACATTTATTAGTAAATCTTCGCATTCCATTCCTTGGCCCATTAACATAAATTCGGTTCCATGGGCACTGATTGGACAAAACAACACTAATATGGCAGTCTGAGTTCTGATTGGCTATTTTGAAAACACAATTGGGTATTAGTTGTATTGCTTCCTTTTCAGTTTCAATTCTGATGATTTTGTACTCTGAGGAGTGTCGGGCGAGAAAATATTTTAAGTACAAATGTGTTCTCGCTAGTTCGTGAAGCTTGTCATTTCTGTAACTCTTCACTGACATCGGATGATCAATTGGTTTGATGGCTTCTCATGCCATGTGGAACAAACGTCTGTTCCTGAAACTTAAGATGTGTTACAATAGACATACAACATAAAACACTCATGCAACACCATTCGATGAATTGAATAAATCAATATGGCTTAAGAATATTAAGTTTCAATCAAAATACCGACAAACGCAAGAATGCTCATACTTACGTCAATAGTTGAGCATTGTCTTGTTTGTAGCCCTTGTTATTCAAAACAGTAGAAACGTATTTTTGAAAATCTGACAATGTGTCTCCGGCAGAATCAGAAACGTGGATTAAGTCAAATATATTCCATGTCTCCACCATCACAAGTGCAACCCTCACTCCTATCGTTTTGTATACCTATGTAACGGGAAAAGTATAATGAAAGGTATAACACAGGTGATAAAAAAAGGATGGTCGACGCTAATTAAACCCTCATCGAGAGAAGACAGTTTGATAATGCATGTAAAAAGTAAGTAGTACGTAACAGAATATATACAGCCCTAACGACGTAGCTCTCAAGAAGTAGCTTCAAACATCAAAGTCACATTCCCAATGTCTCACTTTCAAAATGCACCCCTAAGAGGCACTCCTGAAGACACACTCCTAAAGACGGACTCCCAAAGACGGACTCCCTAAGATGCACTCTAAAAGACACACTCCCAAAGATGCATGCCTAAAGATGCGCTTTCAAAGACGCACTCCCACAGATGTGCTTCCAAAGGCGCACTCCAAAAGACACACTCCCAAAGATGCGCCCCTATAGACGCACTCCTAAAGACGCACTACTATTGACGCACTCCCAAAGACGCACTCCTATTGACGCACTCCCAAATACGAACTCCCAAAGACGCACTCCCAAAGACGCACTCCCAAAGACGCACTCCAAAGACGCACTCCCAAAGACGCACTCCAAAGACGCACTCCCAAAGATGCACCTCTAAAGACGCACTCCCAAAGATGCACTCTCAAAGACGCACTTCTAGGTGCGCACTCCCACAGTCATTTCTCTGACATGGTAATACAGTGCCTGCAATACACAATGCAAGGTAATTAGATCATATCTGAAGGAAACACGTGCGAAAGATCTACAATAATATCTATTGTTTGACTACTGCAATGCACAATTTGAGGTAATT
>JAAAKL020017084.1:0-10757 GCA_010016065.2 Carybdea cf. marsupialis auct. non (Linnaeus, 1758) | reverse complement strand
TTTTATGAGGTGTTTCCATGTATCCGACGTCCGAACTCCGATGTCCGTATCCGTCGTCCGTTATTTTTCTCTCATGGTCGTTATCATAGTTCTCTTTCCATGTGTACGAATCCGTCTTCCGAACACGGGTAAGAAAACTAGAATTCGCTCAGTGAGCGAAATTTTCGGATGTCACATATTTATCTATATTGCGTTTGCCTCGCTCTGGATTGTACTCACAATCATGCATGAACTTTCAATTAGCTGCGATGAATGGTCTCCACACTAAGAAGCAAAGGGTTTATAGTGATGGAAAACTTGCAGGGCAATTTTTAATGTGCTTCCAGAGATCAAATCCATAGTATCTTATTACTACTAGGCTATAAAGTATTTGTTGACATCTGGAAGCTAGGGATCAATAATTTATCATGCTGTACATGCCACTACTTCTAGTAAGCTTTATGTAATACCTTTAACAGATATCCTACTTTAGATGGTATTTAGGCCTATGTACTGTCTTTGACGTATCGCTTTGAGTATTTTTCTCCGCAAAACTCTACCCAGACATGTGTATTATCTGCTATAATGCATAGAGTCGGTATTTCAAATAAGTTGAATAACGCCTAATTTAGGACACATTGTATCAGATCCTCAAATTTAAGCATTCTTGAATAAACTTTGTGCTATCTCATAGCCCAAATAATACATTTTCTTGTCAGGATTTTTCTTTTTATCTCCTTTGAAAACACATAATTTATTAACTAGTAGTTATTTGCAGTTTTTATTATATTGTGTCAATATACTGTACTGATATTATAGTGTGTTACACTTTTGCAAAGATTGTTATAGTTTAAACATATATGATATCTTTAAAAACACTTAAATGCTTATAATTTTAGTGAAAGTGTAATTTCAACATCAATTCTACAACTTTGTCCAAGTTGTTATAAGAGATAAAGCACAGTATAGAGTGAAGAGAATGAATTAAGGGAAGATTGTTGCGAAGTTTGTTTGACCTGGTATAAAGAACTGAACTGCAACGAAGAATAAAAGGAGAGAACTTTTGTGCAGCGATTCTGCAGTGTTACCCAGACCTCTGTTTAAAGAGATAATTTAGGAGGATTTACACGTTATGATTTGTTCACCTGACTAAGGGCGACGTCAGTCACATAACTAACCCAAGATTTGTCGTACGTGGAAAGCACATCAATGGACCCAATCTACTTGTAATGCTCGTTTGCAGAATTGTATCCAACGTGCAGAATGAACAACTAGCTGGTGTGGCTATGAGAAACAGATCTTTCTTGTTAAAATAACCCCTTCCCACGTACTGTAACTGCGGAGAATGTTTGTGACGTCTATTTACAGACGAGCGGATAAATCCAGGAAACACTATGTTTTTCTGAGCATCTTGAAATTACGAGCTGAAGGAGGGGTAAAGTACATGGATATAAACAAGCACATGCAACTTCTGTCAGGTGACGGGCTGGATCAGTGCCTGGCAGGAAAGTCGGGGCAAAAATTTGGTGGTTGTTAGTATTTACTTAAACATCCAATATTTAATCACCTTAGGGCTGATTGCCGAGGGCATGGAATGTTTCGATTGGCATTCTTTTACGAAGACAACCTTGGAGACAGCAAACTGTATTAGTCTCTCCGTGACAAGGTTTCTTTGAAAAATAACTGTGGCTTCAAGTGAGTTTATCATGCGATCACCAAATAGTGCAAGAAATAAGGGCCCTCTTGTGAACAGAGAAGAGGCTGGGGTGTACAAACAGAGCTGAAAAGACAAAGAAAATTTGACGGAAAGAGGTGAAATTGAACATAGGCATCTAAGTGTTTGAGCTATGAGTGCGTAAGCCCAGGGACGGTGTAAGCCCACAATTAGTGAGTGCGTACCTATGCTCGGATTCATAGACGAAACACGTAAAACCTATATTGTAATAACAGGCCCAATTCATTCAAAGAGAAGATCAAGATTCCGAGATGAGTAATTTTTGTCCTGCACCTTTAATTTTTTCAATGTATGAGGAGCTTGGGTTATGATCCATGACATTGCTCATAAAAATCTGGCAACCTAAAAATGATAGTTTCCAGTGTAGTCCACAGAAGTAATGCTGCGTTATCACGTCTAATCCTAAGAATTTAAAAATGCAAACGCGGAAATTCCGCTTTATGATTTTATAGCATGGATTATGATTCGTTCTCGTTGATATTGAAATAGGCAACGTTACCAGTACAAGTAGATCAGAAAATTTTGTAAACTCGTTTTTAAAAAACGCATTGAAAAATGCTTTGTAAACATTTTTGTAAAAACATTTTTGTAAAATTGTTTGCGAAAACCTTTTTATTAAAACAAATTTCTAAAATGTTTTGTGGAACATATCATGAAAACGCTTCGTAAAAAATATTTCTGCAAAGAGTATTTGTAAACATTCATCTGAAAATAGTTTCTAAAATATTATGTAAATTTATTTTTGTAAAATGATTTGTACAGAGTAGACAAACTGACATGCTTAGGAAGGATATCACAACGTCGTGGACGAAAAAACTCGAGAGAAAATGAATGCCCTACTTTGCACCAGTTCCTATTAGCCACCACTCATCAAGCTTTATAGAGTTTGTAACTCAAGAGATTAAAATATTTACAGATGACCCACGTTTTATCTATCCTTGCTAACGACGTTTTTCGTTGTTTTAAATGATTTCGGCTGTTAGAAATAACATTCCTTCCAAATCTGTTGTGTTGCTTTTTGCTTTGAGAGGATTTCGTATTTATATAAAGGATATCTTAGAAGTAGGGGCGTGATGAATAGGGTTCGTTAATGGTTTGTTCTATTCACTTGAAAACCTTTGAAAAGTTCCATAGTGAATTATACAAAACATGGAATGATGCAGTGCAGCACAAGACAAGGGGCACTGGCCACCATATTATTCTTAAAGGACGTATTTTCAATTTCTTAGTTTTTTTTAATAGTTAACAGATGAGAAGGATAAATAGATGCCAATACTGCTCTTCTACTTTACCCTCTGATCGTTTATGGGTATTGTTTATCAGTAATGACTTGGCTGTACATGTAATAACGGGATCAAAGATGAACTACTTTGACGTGTCCCCCACTTCTCCGAAACGTAAATCCTGCAATTCATTCGAAGCCGTAATAAATTATTAGAATTTTTTGAATGGTACATTGCAAACATCATGCATTGTTCCTCTTACTTTACATTTTTCTTGACCCAATCACTATCATACCCCATAAAAAGATGTAGTAATATGCTTTTTAACGTACAGCCGGATATTCTTCAAAAGAGGTTTATTCTCCTTTAGATTAAAACCCAATTCCTTCAAGAGGGAATAGGCACTCTGTGTCCTATAAAGTCTCTCGCTCCAGCTTCTATCGGGGAATAAAAAGTGGGCCAACTGTAGTCATTACAAAGATGGACCAAACTAGTGTAGTTATGATATTTTGCAGAGAGCCGTCGTCAATGTAACGTATGCAACAAGTTTCACCGCAAAAACAAAGTCAGTCTCTTGAGTGGTGGGTATTGGAAAAACGTATTTTTTATTAAGAGCAAAATTCATATTCCCACCACCTTTCCATTTAGGATAATCAATTGTCACATTTGGATTACTCGGCAATAAAATTGGATTGACTTCTTTTCTTCTTCTCATTTACCTTGTACCTAAGTCGTCAATATGGTCTTTCCTATTGAGTGTGTCTAAAGATGCACTTGGCTGTGACGCTGTTTATGATACCTTCCACGTCGAGCAGGCTATTAGATGGCCTATGCTCCAATGTACCTAGTTTACCACATTTTTACTTATCTTCATCGCTAATTGACCATGCTTTTAGGTTATAAGAAGCCAGCATATCGTAGACTGAACACATATGAAAACCTGGTTCTGTCCTGATCCTTCATTCACTTTGTCCAGTCTTTCTTTTTGCTTCGATAAGCACCCGCCCCGCCCCGCCCCCAAGAGCCACGCTGTCCCTGGTGACTACGGTTGCTCGTGCTATACGGACCAATTGTTCTATTCTAATCATTGATTCATCAAATTGATCAAAAAAATATTCACACTAAGGCAAAATATACAGGTCTGACATTTAGTTTCCTTGAAAAATCTACTTTTACGGAAACTAAAAAAGGAGTGGCTAAAGCTGTTCTTAAAGGATATGCCCTTAGCATCTGTGACAACATTTCTGAATATTGCATCATTTAACATGAATTCAAACGACCCAGTTAGAACACTTACCAATTTGTTGACCACGTCCTTAAATGTCTCTGATGTGTAATATGTTCGAATGAATCACGGTAATTTTTGGACAATAAATGGCCGGTAAAGAGACTACTGTTATCTAATGTGAACCAAAACAACTGTTTTGGGTCAACATTTAAATGATATATTGTCTTGGTAAATATAAATGGATCTTGGATCCAGTTTACCAACAAGTGCGTTGCACCGTTTCTAGAAATTCTGGTAATCACTTATCTACCTTTTGTTGTGACGAGCCAACTATTACAAATATGAAGTGTTGTAACTTCTTAAGGTAATTACGGTTGCACGTACAGGGAAGATCGTTGGGAATAAGTAAGGATAAGCGGTTTGTAAAGCCCTGTTGGTAAAAAGTAAGTTTCCATCAGTTCTAACACGCGTTTCAGTAGTTTCCTTTGTCTCGTTTCCACCCTTCGAGAAGCCTTGCAAGTTTTAGTCACCATCCTTTTTTCCAAGATATCATCCTTTTTTCCAAGACAGCCTTGTTTAAGAAAGCCCACCTTGACTCTTCCTCGGGCTTGACAGTGGCCTTGCTAATGGTATTGGGATCTTACAGCCTAGAAATCTTCTCTATGATTGAAATATAGAAGTTGGTAAAGATTGTAGAATATGCCATACTGCGTGTGTTCAAAACCAATTAATCGAGCTTTAGTGCCTCGTTCTATACTTTTGTATATTTGATCAATCGTTTGGAAATAGTGTCCGATTCAGCTAAAAATACTTATCTCCAGATGTTTTTTCTAGGTGTAAAAAGTTCAAGGCCATGACCGAAGAAAAATTAATCATTGTCAGAGAGTGCACCTCCGGAGAGGTTAACTTGAGGTCCCGTTATGAAGTCCCGAAACGTTTTCCATTAAATCTATGTTGCGTTCAAGCTTGAATTTAGTTTCATGCTACATACCATTATTTGCTTAGGAAATTTAGCCCCAAAAAGTTGAAAGAAAAAGAACGAAAGAAAATTACTTTGACCCTTTATTGCTGCCAAGCCTTGTTAACTGTAAGTAACTGAACCTTGGTTCCTTCACTGTCGTCATTTGTAGAACAAATCTAAAACTTTCAAAGTTCTTGCCATAAATCGTTGATTTAAAATTCAATTCAAATATTCAATCTGCTTTGCCGTGTGCCTCAGTCGGAACTAATGTTTGAAAAGATTGCTTTTGGTACGAAAGGCGAAAATTGTGTCAGTAACAGATTCAGGCTTGCTTCACGTTTTTCCAAGACTCTGGTTACAGCAATCGTCTGAAGCTATTTTAACCTCTTAATCAACTCGATTTCCACGTTTTTACCCAAAATAACTGCTTATCTTAAATATAGCTGTGCTGGTAGGAAAATTATTTTGAAATGCTTACTTTTTTAGTATGTGTATGTGTGTGATAATGCTTGTAAGTTTTGTGACTCCTAAATACTTGACAATAAAGGTGCACTTTCTGAACAAGCTTCTCTTTGCGTTAAATTGATTGGCCACTCCCTTTTGCACGTTATTATATCCCCTGTAATCAGGATCCCGGTACTGCCCTGATATGTCAAGAACTCTTGTGGATATCTATTTTAATGCATGCATACAAGGATGAAGTGTGACGTAACCCTTCTGTTCCTCATGTACACGTGGCATGAATTTGAAAGAAAGCAATCGATTCAACAACTACACAGAGTTTTCCTTTGCTTTCTTCATGCTTTGTTCTTGCATGTGATGTACCATAGTTCTGCGTAGTCACAAAATATTTTACTAAAGTGTAATAGAAAAATAACTCGTTCTTAAGAATGTTCGAGAGAGTTTTGTTCCGCGAAGGGCCGTATGAACTGACGCCATCTTCTGTGGGTTAATGGCCTCTGATCTACAGAATAACTGATGAACGAAGCTTAGGCGAGGAGATATAACTGCAAAATAACCGCTAACGATTTTGATACCAGAATACTGCAAGTCACATTTAAGGTGTATAAAGTCAAATGACTTTGGTATCAACTAAGTATATCTCACTTTCCTACAGTACAAATTCTCTGTCCATCCATATGGAAGTCTAAAAATTGGAATACATTTTTAGTCACTGACTTAGACAAATCTTGCGGTTAGTAAATCGCGCAGCCGGCAATTCCGCGTGGACATATTATTGCGAACATGTATCCCTAAAGGCCTACATCGGAGGATAAAGCAAGCTTTTCTGATACATGGCAATTATCTTTTTAGGCATCACTATCACCAATTGCTATCAAGTAAGCATGTTTATCATCGTTACCACCAATCACCATCATCACCATCATCATCATCGTCATCATCATTATCACCACCACTTTTCTCTTCATCAGTTACAATAATTATCTATTAACGTCTCTGATAATGTAATCATCATTATAACTATTGTTGTGATCATCACTGTCAACATCCTGTTCATCGTCCTAACTCTGATTAACCTCCTCATTATCATCAGTCATGATCACCACCATCATCTTCATCATCGTCATCATCATGATCATCACTGTTATTATCATCACCATCGTCTTCAAAATTATCGTCATTTTTACCATCATCTTCGTCATCATCATCACCATCCATCATCATCAATCATCATTACCCTGAAAGAATGCACGCTCTACTGAAGTAAACTAGACTTGACTTGCCGAGAACGTCAATGTTGTCACGGCCAACAAGTGCCTATAATCATGATCCTTGTATTCAGGATGGAAAGAAGTTGAAAACGGAAATGTACCAATTATGCCATTCTAGACCTTTCCTTAATTTTATTGCTGACTCTTGTTTAATTCTGAGAATATATTTACGTCGTAAATTCGTCTTCTAACTGTAGGCGCCAATCGAATTCCCTACATCGTTAGCATTATGAATCCGGTTATAACTGACGTGCGGGATAGCAATTAATTTTCTATTGAAAAGTTTCTTAATTAAACATCTCTTAATTGGATAAGACTAAGTTAAACAACAATTAGGGATCTGACTGCTCTTTTCAATCTGCCATGTTAATGACTTGGATTTTGTAAACAATTTTTTCACAAAATCTAATTTTCTTTATTAATCATCTCCTGAGCTTGTTAAATGGATAACTTCGTTTGAAATACTAATACCGAGTTGACATGTGATGCCTTCAGGGGTTGACAAGGTAATGCAAAAGTTGAGCTATCCAATTGATTCTTACAAGGATTTCTTTCTTTACCAAGTATGACCTGTGGCAGATATGACTTGATCCATATATCCGTTGACGTCGCTCTTGGATGACACCCAGGCCATTTATTCATAATTGGATATCTTCTAGATACCTTTGACTGCTTTAATGGACGCTGTTGAGAGAACCCTATAGAAGAAAATACTACGATATCCCAGATTGATTATTGGCTTGATGAAATACATTTTATTCATGGTTTTAAAAACAGCAAATCTTTTTTTTAACTGATAGCTATGTTCGTACGAGGCTTCTTTACCTAAAATGCAAAACAGTCGATGCACAAGAAGGACTTTTTGAACACAGCTGAGTTTTAGAAAAAGCGCTAGTGCTGTCTTTCTGAACTTATTGTTATCCTTTAGCGTTATGTTAATCAAACACACCCAATAAAGAAAGAGAGACACTTTGCTCATAACGCACCAGTTCGTCTTCTTCCTTTAACTCTATTGATAAGTCAATGACAATTATATTTTAATTTTCACTACTTAAGGAATATTAAAGTACGTTCAGATGACTACCTGGTATATTTTAAATGCGTACTCGAGAGCTTATTGCTAGAGTCTCAAATTAATCCCCGTTGTAGCTTTATCAAAAGCAACAGTGCGCTGGAAATTCACTTTTGCACACAGATCAGTGATTTTGATGATGGCACGTTTGGTTCCTGATAATGTCATCTTTGTTGCCAAGGGAAAGATCATGATCTACTTCCCGTTATTGCAAGCACCCATCGAAGTCCCGAGAAGCCTTACCCCTTCCTTCAGCAGTATAAGAGTCATTAGGCATTGTCCGGCTGTCTGGTTAGCATCCGTAGATCAGAGTAGTAAATTACAGATAGGATCGTTATAACGAGACAGGTGACCGCCACGTTGCAAAAGGCGATGTTTCGTTGTTGCAGTACACGGTTAAGAGCGTACTGTTTGTGATCAATAAATTCATATCTACTAAGGCATATTTAAACTATAATCTAAACATTACTCATCATAACATCGCTCTCAATGAATTTAATGGAAGACGGAGATCTTACACTTTTTGTGGCGTATGCAGCAACTGATCTATTAAGTCTCTCTATGGTAATGAAGCTGTGTAATAAGTTGTAAAGTGCACTTAAAATATTTTCGAACATATTTGAGACATATACTCTTTGGTGGTAGAACTATGATAAGAGGCTCTGGATTCTTCAATAGAAGTTAGGAGAGGATAACGATATTTTTCCTTACCTCCCTTGCGTAAGAGATTGATGGTGAGAAATTACGTCATGGTTTCGGAAGCTTTGCCGTGCTAGGGGACCTTTGCTACAATGGTCCAAAATTGCTATCAATGCATTTGCCAACAATTCGCAAAATGTGTCAGGATAGAAAAAAAAGGAGAATGAGAAGAAATAGCCGATGGCTGGCATAACTGTTAAAACAATTGTAGTACGACTGTCTATACATGTGCACCAATAATGAAATGGACACCCCTATAGGGGATTTTCTTACGTCATTAATATCTAGATAAAGAAGAGGGAAATTTTAACATGTTGCGCTCCAGATATCTTCTAATTCTGAGGGAAAACAAACAAAACCCAAAGAAAAATGTGTCTCTTTTTGCTAAGATGGCTGTCATAAAATGTAAATCGCCTTTCCCCGTCTCTATACAGTGTTATTCTCTTCATTTTATGGCATGTTTTTTAAATGTCTGATTTACAACATTGTAATTCGCTTTCTACTTTTTGCCATTTTGCCATGACTTTTCTCCTTGCAAATTGTTTCGTATTGGTCTTTCTGGGCTCCTTTTAACAGATTGTCCATACCAGTGTCCTCTGATCTCCAACTCTCCTCAGTATTTCCTTGTCTCTCACTCTTTTCATCCAACTGTCAATCCCCGTTTTCATCCACATCAATATCTCTCAGTTCTCACGTCTTCCGTTCCTCCTTCTGTTCGTCTTCAAAGTTTTACAACACTTTACTCAAGTGGAAGCGTTCCCTTAAGAAACATAAATGGCCAGGACCAGTAATGCTGAGATCTCAGCAACGTATAGTTAGTATGCGCATGGTTTTGAATCTTGAGCAGAGCCTGATTATGGTTGTTATGTACCAATTATGTAGAGAACTCTCTACAACATATAAAACGGTCCAGCAAGCATCAGTCTAAGAAACCCGTCGAAAAAAAACAATTTCATCTACAGTTCTTCCCCAGTGTAGGTGTGGAAAAACACTAGCTTGGAGTGAATAAAATAAATAGCCTCTCAAGCCAGCTCATGAATTTGCTATTGACTTGAATATGACATTATGTCGACATTAAATACCGTCCTGCCTGGATGTAAAAGAATCTTTCTTTATCTTATCTTTCTTTACCCTACGATACTTAAAAGGAACTCAAGAACTTTACGAAGATGGTTCACAAGACTTCAGTAACTCATTTTTTTTCTTCTTCATGCAAGCAAGATGTCAATACTGTCACTGCCTCTACCCCCTTGGAGCCTTGACCATTGCGGTAAAATACTTTGAAAGAGTAATTATTTTGCAAAATCAATAATCAAGTGTCTTCAAATTTTCTTGAATCCAGCAAACGCTTAGTAGTAAAATAAGTGTCTAGTTGGTTAGAATGAAATCAATTTACAATTATTCTACAATTGCAAAGGCTATGGCATAGGTAAACCATTCCAAACACTGCAGCAATTCCAGTTTGGTTGGTGAAAAAATGCCACCATTAGATGTCTCTATTACCTTCTTTTGTGCATAGCACTTTAAATAACAAAACATCATCCCTCAATGTTGGTCTTGGAAGCCACAGCCTCCAGCTGGTTTTTTTGCTATTGATTCCGTCCAACTGTCAAGTACTCAAACATTATTATCGATAATTGAAAGAGATTCATACGCTCTGCAATCAAAACATGGATAATTAAAATGGAACTGATATTAAGAGCATAGAGCCAATATTTCTTCCTACTTCCCTCCTTACAACTGCCAATTTTCCCTTTCACTCCAAGAGAGGAAAAAGCCAATTATTTCAGAAGAACCATCAGAATGATGTTTCCTCGGTCACGTCCAATGTTACCGAGAGGCTGTCTCAAAAATGAAGCATGATGCAGAGCCCACAAGTTAAATGTTGCCATTCAAATCATTAGATCATTTCAGTTGGCTGAACAATATGATAAGGTGGCAAGAGTTTCGTCCTCAAATCCTTTTTTGTTTTGTTTTTTGGTGGCATACTCGATTTCTAGCATAGCCTATTGCTCAGCGAGAATGAGCAATGTCCTGGGGAGAGAGCACAAATCCTAGTGGCGACAGAACTAAACTTTATCATAAATTTTCAGAATTTGCATTTGAAATCCACTCCTCATCTCAAGA
>JAAAKL020017083.1:0-10757 GCA_010016065.2 Carybdea cf. marsupialis auct. non (Linnaeus, 1758) | reverse complement strand
AGCGTAGCTTTTATATGAATCATGGCCATTGTATTTTTCTTAGGATAAAGTTATTTACTTGGTATTTCCATTGTAATCATTTTGTTAAAAAGGACGTTTTGAGCTACTTGCTACCGTCTATAGCTTTAGCTTTCACTAATCAGAGTTCGTTTTTATCTTAATGGAAGGTACCATGTTTAATGAACCCAAACTTATGTCCTAGTGGATTTACCTGTGACATAAATGAGAAAAAGGGCAGTGGATGTTATGAAACAAGAACTGTTAGTATGTACAACTGCTTTTTATTGAAACCAACCGTAAGATTTATTCCATAGCAGTTTTGTAATGAGCGCCTCTCTCTATTGGTGGCAGTTCTGTGGGAACTCGCTGGCAGCGCTTGCAGATTATCCACAAAAATAACGAGAAAGTTCACTTTTGCCACGATATATTTATCTGAGACCTATGACAGCGCTCATAGATCTCAGGGGTCTTCCATAAGCACAACACATAAATTACAATTTAATGAACATTTACACTAAACTATTACAGCCAATGAAATTACAGATAACAGGTAGTGGAGGATGATTGGTTAGTAAGAATCTAAGCAGTATCAGTAGATTTGTGCTAGTTTTCTATTGGTTAAGTCTTAATCTATGTGTTATTTCCATGACCGTTTTAAAAGGATACAACTTCACATGCCTAGCATACAAAACCAGACCACGAAAACGGATTTTTTGCTTTGTTACGCTACCTTGTATTTTCTAGGGTCAACAAGAGATGAACGCAAAATGGAACGCCAAACTCAAGAATCTAATTTATCGGACAATAGGTCAATTGTGCAACAAGATGATTTTATTAAATTTAGCCCTGGTTAGCAGATAATTTTCTTCAATCTGTAGGCAATGCAATACAGCTGCAGATGCCAGTTTAGTAAAAAATTGATAAAATTGGAATGCCAAGGAAATTAGTATGTAAAATAATTGCGCAATGGCTACATTGTCTTGCTATGCAAAAATACCTTATAATGGGAAAGCATCCAAATACAATCAAATACAAGACGTCAGCTTCAGTATATCATTTGGTAGCACTAAAACACAGCTTTCTGGTTCAAACCAAATTAGGGATGAGAAGAGGGAATCTAAATGATGATAGTATTGTGAGCTCAGGGACAGAGGTACCTTTCTCTAGTTGACTCCTGGTTGACTAGTTGCTACCTGTATTAGTATACATCTGCGTCCAGGGTAACCCAATAATGGAGACTAGACTCTTTACCATTTGACTTACCCATGAAAAAATGTAACCTTACGAGTAATCAAGCTGCCCAAAGCCTACTACACGACATTACATTAAGGGGAGAGAACTTAAAGGAGTAATATACAAAATCATGTCATGGTGAAAAAGTATATTACTACTGGGACAAGCTAATCTCTAGAAAAGCCATCATTTCCTGAGAACTGTTGCTTTCATATAAAGCACATCTTGATATTTCGATGACGCTCTTTGGCAATAGCGTTGAATTGTTACTTAGACCAGAAACAAATAGAGTTTTAAACAAACGTGAATGCCGGCCAGTCTTTGAAGGTGTGCGTCGCCAGCTCACGAATTATTTGACAACAATTTCAAGAGATCATTCCCGATATTTTTCGTATAAACTTACAAAAACCTTAATTTCTACGAAAGATGATATGTGGAATTGCATAATTTTACTGCAATCAAGAGGGCTGGTCCTTCCACCTTTGCATAACGGTATAAGATAATGCTACGCGCATTTTAAACCGGACATTTTAGACTATGAGGATAACAGTAGAGTTCCATCTCCCAGTACGATATTCTCCACCATTGTCGATCAATCAGTGTACCCGGAGAAACACACTCTGCAACTGAAAGATGCTGCACACTCGCACTGACTTTGCATTTTTTCTTAATCCTTTCTCTACTAGTAGTCTTAGCTGCGCCGTTGGCCTTGCTTGATATTTTTGTATCCGCCTCTTACTCCTGCTGACATGGCACACACTCCCAGTAAGCTTATGTCCTGTGCCATTAAACTAGATTTTGTTCCCTCTGTCAGCTAAACTGCCGAACTAATGTTCGCCTATACTGTCCGTCTCCCGAACTATTGCAGCTAACTATGCAGCATTTATGTTATCCAGAAGGCACAGATTCATCCAAACAGGCAGAACCAAGAACAAATTTACATTTTATAGAGAGAGATGCGTTCTTAAAGTGTTTGATACGTGTGCAGATCAATGTAGTAAAAAAAGGCAGGCAGTATTGAAAGGAGCCAATAGAAAAGAGTTACTTGAAAGAGAGAAAAAACGGTAGGCATCTGTATACATGATACTTCTCTAAAGGAAGACAGGAAGGTGTAGAGTTCTGCCTTGCATATCAAAACAATAGGAAAAGAAACGTAGGAGGACGACCTATTATATGTAGCCTTCGATAGCGGATTGCCAATCAACCCTTTCCATTTTCAGTGTCTTCCGTTTATTTTATCTCCTCCAAATGTTTTTGGCTCCAAACAAGTAAAAAACTTTACTCAACATGCAGGTTCATGGTGCACTCATGATTTTTTCGAAACAAACTAAATGGTAAATCGATTTCCGGAACACGAGTGCCTTAGTAGATTATACACATACACCATGACCTGTCTTATTTGTATCTGTCCATCTGATCATTGATAGTAATGAATCAACATTGGATTCTTTTCTTTGTTTGTTCCCTTTAGGAAGTACTGTAAGTAAAGGTGATGATGACAGTGAGTTTCAAGGCACATCATGCGAAATAGATGAAGGACCCATTGGATTCCCTTACTCTTTCCCGAAGGCGAAGTCTGTTGGGCTTCGGTTTCCAGATCTGCAAATTGAAAAGGAAGCAGTAATTCAATCAGCAGTAATTCAGTTTACCTCACATATCACATACCACATAAATAATCAAGACATCTCATTGCCTATCAATATAACAACTCTCGCAGACTATGAAAAGGATTTCATGCGCAACTGTGACTATATCAATAAAGAACGGAGAAACGTGCAAGTGTTATGGCTAATGGAGAACTGGGCCTTACCCGGTAATACGTACACAACAAATGATATTGCTTCTCTTATAAAAATAGCAACATCACACAATTCATGGCAGAAAGGCAGAGCCATTACGTTTGTTCTTTCCCTTAACCCAGTCGTTGGTGCAAAACAGCTTCTCAACGTAGCCTACACCTTCGAGGATGGTGGTGGATCAAAGAGCCCTACCTTGATAATGAAAGTACGTCACTTCGTTTAACCAGGAGATTTCTATAAAAGTGATTTTGATGCCTTTATTGCACATTATGCGATTTACTAGTAGCCCCTTATAGTAGAAACACTCCCACTCTTCACAATTTGGGAGGGGGATCAATTTCAATCAAAGACCTTGCTTTTGTCATCATAAATAAGGATAATAGAACAAAAAGGAACAAGCATATCTGGCCTTGTGCGGCTCACTTTGGGACAAGTAGTAAAAGAAACGGCAAGGACAGGGGAATAAATCTGGCAATGAGGAGAGGACCATCGGCCAATCTAATTACATTCGATAAAAGTGGCTTTGTTCCCGTTATTGCACAGTATGCGCTTTACTAGTAGCCCCTTATAGTAGAAACACTTCCACTCCAAACCATTTTGGGGGGATCACTTTCAATCGAAGATCTTACCCTTGTCATCATTAATAAGGACAATAGAACAAAAAAGGATAAGGATATGTTGGTTTGTGCGGCTGACTTTGGGACAGGTAGTCAAAGAAAAGACAAGGGCAGTAGGTGGAGATTACCAATGCTGATTAGATGTGGCAATCAGGTGAAGAACATTTGTCAGATTGTTGAGTGATTGGATTTTGAGACCTCAACAAGAACGTTTGGAATTGTCGTTAATGCTGTTTAAGTAACTCAGTACTTTTACCTATATGGGTTGGTCTTTGCTGGCAAGTCTTAGCTATGTCTTAGAGATCATAAACTCTTCTATTCTATTTTTGAAACAAACGGAGACAATACCTTCCGCTTGCACAAATGAGTGTCTACCACCACATGTATACTAAAATTCGTTAATTCAAGTATCATTATATTATATGCCAGCCTAAAAGGGAAAAGAGAGGAGAGAGTATATAAAATTACAACTTCCAGGTGAGAAGAGGTTGGACCTATAGCTCAAAAATCAAACCAAGTTGTTCGACTCCAGTCAAAGGGTGACCCGAAGGCTCCCTTTTCAAATGGCCCGAAGGAAGGGAGGGGCGCCACTCCTTTTCCTTGTGTTTCCACAAATTGACCCCAGTATGAACTGGTTCCCATTTGAAAACCTCGGATAGATGATCCGCTGGGTTGGAGGCCAGATTAAGATAACAAATTGATAAAATATTCAATTGATCACTCAAGGTAAAAGTAGACAACGGTTGAAGAATCTTGAGGATCTTTAGCGTCACAGTATATGTTCAAAAAAATTAATTTGAATTGATAATTGTTACAAATAATAAATTTGGCCATTACAATTGTTTTGATACATATCAAGAATTGCAGAACTACAGTAGGTTTAATAAAGTTTGGCCTTGAGCTAATCCAAAAATAAGTAGTGTGTTTTACATGTTCATTAATTGCATGATATTCCGTGGCCACTCGTGTTATCTTAACCATGGTTCTAGTCATTGTCTACAAGTAATTGACGAGCTAGATCGTTTTAACCCATGTATTAATGGTGCTTTTGTGTAACTCACGGTTAGAGAGCTAAAAAGGTGCCTGAAGAAAAGTCTTTTGGATGCCCATCTTAACTTTCAGAAGATTTTGACAGTTTTGACTAAAGTGGAAGAAATTCTCAAATCCCAATCTCTCACATATCTTGACAAAGAGATCGGGGGAGTACACTTGCTCAAGGGTAAACTACTTTTGACACGACAACATTCTCTTCCAGAAACTGATTTACCCACTCTGCATGCTGATGACTTCACAAAATGCGCTCTTTATATTCGCAAGTTAGTCTCACAATTCTAGAATCGTGGGAGTACTGAGCATTTGTCAAAGTTGCGAGAGCAGCAGAAGCCTTTTTCAGGCACTAATCAGTAGCGTGTCATTAAGACAGGTGATAATTTTTGTATATTTGATAAACGTTCACCTTGGCAATCTTAGTAATTAGGTATCTTTCAAGAACTTATGACCGTTTAGTGCGTAGTACTATAGTTTTAGTTGGTAGGAAAACCGGTAAGCCTCCTTGCTTGATCCGAGCAGTATTGTATGCTTCAGAAGTTAACTCGGTCAACTCCGCAGTTAAGTTTCTATGCTACTAGCCCTAGACCGAGGCGGGAAGAAGCAATTACCGGTGAAGTTAGTCGTAGGTTGGTTCCTTTTGTTCAGTGTTAGGCATTTACAGCCTCGCTTTCATTATCTCATTTTCATGTTATTATATTAGCCATTTCCTGTCGCTATATAGTCATTTCCATTTGTAATTCAATTTTGTTGTATATACAGTCATTTGCTTTGCCACACTGTATCAGGATCAATGTAAGTTGACTTGAGATTAAAAAATGTTACTGTCGCTTTCTCTCTGCGAATATGCGTCCATTTTGAGCATAGTTTTTCCAACACTTTATTTCCATGTTCCATCTTGTTTCATCGATCATATCATGGCATATATTCTCTTTTTTTCTATCCCAGTCTATTACTTATATCATATTATATGTATATTCTAAATTATTATACTATACCTAAAGGGGGCGTTTTGCTAGAAGAGGTTTTAATAGGTTCTGCTTACGCTGTACTTTTACTTGGTACATCATTATAAAAACGCAGGTTAGTGAAGAAATAAGGGCTATGAGATCAGAGTGACACGTCATTAGAAATGTCAACGTAAATGAAGGGTTGAATCTATTCTGTTTTGTGCCTCGTCCCGTTGATGTCTATAAATTTTATGTTGCTAATCAAGAAAGAATAAAAGGTGAGCTTGGAGCCCCTTGAGAACATCAAAACCCTAGCAGCCAATTAAGTTGAGGAAAAGGTTTGAGGAAACTTTGTTTGGTGGTTCTTTTTATAACTAGTCATCAATATTAAATCAAGATGACTGGTCATTGCAAAGACGGAATGAAAGCGAGAAAGATTTCGAAGCAAAACGTCTACAAAAGATAACTTGTGAAAGAATGCCAAAACAACCAAAACTCTGAAAAAGGAATTAAAAACTTAAAATTATTCTAAACGCCTGGGAGCAAAAATAATTGTACCACTTTTCATACTATTCTCGTTTGCCGTAGGTTAACACCCTTCTTTAGCTAATCTCGAAATGTCATCAAACAGAGGAGTATAAAAGAAAATTAATGCAAGAAAGTGTCACTGAAACTATAGCAAAGAAATCTTAGACTAGCCCAATACTAATAAAGTTTCCTTAGATAAGCTGGAACAGAACAGACAATAATGCTGGTCTATAATAGCTCATAGGCATCTCTGAACAGCGATAAAAATGCATAGTTACTACTATCAATACAAAGTCTTATGAAGATTTGAGAGAACGCCTTCGTGGAGCAAGAAATGACTGCAATTCACAATCACCTTGTATTGGAGCAAGAGGATACGTAGATAGAGAGTTTAAACAACTTTCTTGGCACGGGTAATGTGAGGTCAAACAACGGAAGGAGTATGCGCTTGAAGAGAACAGTAGGGAAAGCATCTTGATTCATCTCTTTGGAGGAGGATGATGCTCGAAAGCACAGGAGAACATGTCTGAAGAAAGAATCATCATGAGAGCTGCGAGGCTGTAAACAGCACACAACTACATTCCATTTAGCAATAGATAGAAGTGGCTTCCAAAGAGAAGAAGGGTTGACACGGCAATACACTAAAAGGTGCCTTGATCTCTCCCAACTGACGTCAAAATGTGCAGGATCCAAATGTAGACCATTTGACCGGAACGCACGGCTGAGTCAGTGGCTATTCTCTTATTATTATGATTGCAGTTATCATAAAGTAGTAATCAGAATTTAGAAGCAAATTGCTGACACTAAATTAAACATAAATATCGAGATATGTGATGGGAGTAGAAAATAGGAAAAACCTCTAGAATGCAAGAGTTGGTATCCTAACTGCTCTTTGCATATTCGTCGAGTGCATCGGAGAGCCTTTCCTCCTCAATTCTAAAATAGTGAAATAGATTTGTGAATCTCTTGCCAACGTACTCCCCTTGTCACAATAAATTCTATGAACCAGAAAGCTTTAAAATGTCTGTAAATTGTAGGTAAGGATTACAAACTAAAAAAAAAGACTTCTATAATACAAAATCCACACTTTAAAAAAGGAAGATCCACCAAAATGACTCAGAAAAAATGATTTTGAGGTTATCTGAGGCTGGCAAAGCCATGGAAAGCTGTAATTGGTTGCTGACACTTTCTCAGAGATGCCAGTTGACTCATAAGATACCGCCGCAGGTCATACCTTCGAGAGTGCGGGTCTGCTTACAAGGTCAATACCTTGAATGCTTTTTCAAGTTGCTTTATTGCATACGATTCATGTACTATCTCTATCCAAAAACAAATGCAGCCAAATCTCGTTTATAGATTGCTTGTGACATACACAGTTGATTAAAACATTCAAATATCTCCTTGGTAGGAACGTTTTTAATAAGAGTTTTGTTTGCATGTGGCTCATGAGGGTAAGCGACGTATACGAAACGAAATATTATTATCTCATAACACCGTAACCCTCAGCATTTAAAGATAATGCATGTAGGTCAACAAGGTCAACTGTAAATGGAAGCTGGTGCCGAATTACTACAGGTAAAATAATCCTACTTCCGTCGCTTTAGAGAAGCAGGGTGAAAGAGACTGCCATTTAGTTAGAGAAACAAGAGAAACTAGAAGGCAGTCAACATAAGTTGCAAGGCCGAAATTTTGTTCATTTTGTTTTCTTTGACATACATTCGCTAGGTATTAAAGGACCTTCATACGCAATGCACTTTCAAGTATCAATATATTTTTCTGCCATTCTAATGGCTTCATTATTGCAAGGATTGCGTGCAGAAGCTAGTAAAAGACAACGACCGTTAGAAACAATCCTTCACAGTCGTTTACAAGCTTCACCCATTAAAGTGCTGAAAGGTGTCAGTGAAATTCAATGTGTCAACAGATGTCTTGGCACCCAGGCTTGCAAAAGTATCAATGCTCAATATAATGACAAGATGGAAGGGAAGCCAATTCAATGTGAACTCCTTGATGTACTTAAGAACAGCAATTTTAAAGTTGCAAGTGCGAAGAACTGGAAACATGTTACATTTCTTGTAAGTTGCTTTTCTCTTTATTTTGGTACTTAATCGCATATTAATTCTTGATATAGGAACTTTGATGAAATATGAAAAAGATTTATGATCTTTGTAGTGCAGCGTACGGTTTAATTATTTACAAGATCCAATGCAGCACATAGTCTAAAATCGTGCTACGATGGTTTACGTGGAGTATACATCTAGAATTTAATTTCTGGTAGAATAATATCGTATTTTAATTGTCTACTGGGGGCACGTTAACAGTAATCGTCGAGTGATTTCAGAATTTTTAAATTCAAAAACAAGGTTGCACTGAATTTGAAATCTCATTTCAGTTTCGTATAGGCTATTAGAAAATTCTCATATTTTTGTCCGCTCAGTTCGAAAATTTCACTAAATCGTACCAAATATAAGGCCCCTAGTTTGCTCGAATTGGCCTTTTAAACTGTTTTCCAATGGTTGGAAGAAATTTATTGTAAACTTTAGCAGCTATATTTTACCTAAGGTATTGTCATCAGAGGGTATTACACTACAAGTTATTCTTTTATATGTATGATTTTCCTCTTCCTGTGATCACTAATCTTTGTCCTAATACTAACTTCCAATCAAATGCTAATACGCCAATCTTAACCAATCCTTGATTATTGTTAGCCTATCAAATTCATTTATTGTAGTTAAGCGTTCTGTGATTGGTCCATAACTTGTATAAACTAGAGATGATGTAAAGTGAGAATGGGAGACTGGGGAACTGTAAGAGAGATCGCAGTTCCTCCAATAAATAAAAATGAAAAATATATGTGTGTATTGATAAGAAGTTGATGTGCCCTGCGCTGGTTTTTACAGTGACGTTTTAGTATTTTATATTATTTTAAGGATTTGCCCAAACGTATCAGGATGTTTTGGAAAAAGAGGGCTTTTTGCTTTGTTTTTACGGTCCGTCAAGAAGTAAATGGTGTATGAGGTCACTGAGTGCGGACACCTTTTTTACGCGTTCTACATACTTTTGAATTTTGAAAGAAGCGACGCATCGCACGCGTGTGGACGTTGAAAACGAATATTTTAAAACACGATGAGGTCAAAGATAGGATCCAGTTAAACTAGGGACAAAAAGGTTATTTCCGCTCTAATAAACACCCAGAGAAGAGAAAAAGCAACAAATTATTTGCAAGGAGGTTTTTTTCTCAAACTCACTTCAAGTAAGAAAGCTCAAAAATGGTCTCTATTGAAGGTAAGCACTTTTTACTAAAAACGGTAATAGTTGATACGCAGTTTTAGAGCTACAGAGAAAACTCCACGAGTTAAAAATATCTGGTTGCTTGTGGAGAGGACAATAGTCGAACAATCTAGGAGCTATGCCAAATCAATCTTGGAGTTACACCCAAAGAACGGGCACCATGCGATGCTATGAAAGCTTTTTCTTTGTCAGATTAGAAGATGCGTCACAGAAACTAGAAATACCCACCTTTAAACCCTCAGTTAAAGCCAAAGTACACTTCAAACTCTTTTAAAAAATTGGCCAGAGCTTGCACAGTGATTGCATAGTGCAGTGTAGACAGAAAATATCTTATGTACCATGTGGCAAAGTGGGCCATGTTTCATTGACTATTTGTTGGTATGATGGATTTCTCTTCTAGCCCGGCCTTCCATGTCACTCTAAATTCAATAAAAATAATTCCTTCTCAATACCGTATAGGAATAATTTACATGGGTTAACAGGAAAGTTTCTTTTCATATCTTTCAAAGAGGTTAACAACCAACCCCTAAATGTGCAAGTAGAAAACAGGGGTTGCAATTAATATTGTTCACAATAGTAGATATTCCCACTCCCCAATAATAAGGCTTTTAAGCTATAATGTAAGTGTGATTGATAGTATACTAGCCGCAAGACCCCCACTTGTAAGAGCACGCACCTATGCCTATTTGTTATTTACATCCAACTTCCTATAGGGCATATTCCCTACATAAGCCTCTGTTCCAGTCAGGTACAGAACAGTTACGGTGAGTTAATAGCCATCAGCTTGCGAGAATATGGAGAGACGAAATGTAAGCATTTATACTACGTCAACGTATTTACTTCGTCTACCATAGCTTTGTTTCGATAAGTAACTGACCCCCTATATTTTAAAGATTATTATTCCCACCTGGTTTATACATTTCCAAATCTCTCTCTCCAAAGTTTGAATGTCTCTTTTCTGCTCAAAGAAAACATTCTTATTTCATTGACAGGGACCTTGTTCCGTTAACACCGAATTATGCCCGAGTGGATTTACTTGCGACATAAATGAGAAAAAGGGCAGTGGGTGTTACGCAATGAAAACTATCAGTAAGTAACACTATTATTTATAAAGTTCCTGTTATTCCCTTAGCAACGTCTGGTCCACAACGTTTATTAAATGAATACGACTCTTCGTGGCCAGTTTCAAAAATCCTAGTATGAAAACCAAGCTCTCCCCTTTAACCTTAAAAAAGATAGGCATATATATATATATATATATATATATATACTTAACTATAATCAGGACGATT
>JAAAKL020017082.1:0-10758 GCA_010016065.2 Carybdea cf. marsupialis auct. non (Linnaeus, 1758) | reverse complement strand
TAAAGAATTTTCTAGAAGAATCCAGATTAAATAGTGCTGTTGCCTAGACAAGTCAAATTAAGGCAGTCCCATGACACCTCCCCACTGAGCCTGAAGGCGTCCTCTGAAGGCGTTGAATTAGAGTGACATCATCGTCCTTGGCTTTGGCTTTCGTTTGGAACGACGTGGATTGCATAGTCCATACTCTGGATTAGGAATTCTGTGCCTGGATGCAGGTTGGCTTGACTTTTGCTCTCATAAGTCTTCTATTGTTTCCATTAACACTATCTCTGCCTCAGTGTTAGAGCTGCTCTCTGCTGAGATGTCTTCTGGTGGATTGACATCGTCCTCGTTGATGCAACGTGGATGCAGTTGCTCCCAGTGACGTCTCCATGTAGGACCCTATTTAAACCACCATTGATGTAGAAGTGATTTGAAGTCACGCCTCCCAAATAGATCAGAGTTGAGTTCATGTGGAATGTAATCATGATGGTCGATATTTTCTTTCTCCAAATATATAACTACGCCGCTCGCCACATATAAAGGTAAAACAATAAATAGCACCCTTCCCTTTCCCCAAGTATAAATACCTTTACTATTATCATCATTGTGATGATTATATAGATTATAAAAATATTATTGAGGTTCATAAAGTCATTGTTTTACGTATATATTATCGTTTCGTATCCTTGAGAATCGGGTTCAACGCATCGTCCTGAGATAATTAAGGGAAGATTTTTTCTCTTAGGTCCAAGATAGAACTTTACGTTGTGCATGAGATGTTCCGAGAAGTACGATCATTTATGATTTCATGAATGCTTATATTGGCAAGAATTAGAACAATATATATATTTTTAGTCCCTACTTTATCAATACTACTACTATTATTCGATATTTTATCTCAGGTATCGTTTTAAATCCTGCTATTTTAGTAGTGAGTGTAGTTGTGGCCTTCCCTTGTGATAATGTTATATTTACTACTTACTAATAGGAAAATTCATCTTGACAGGCCTTGAGTTCGTAAGTAGATATGACGTTGACAAGATTGCGCGATACAATATTTTACTTTTGTTGTGAATTTTTAGCCTGGAAAAAATTTGAGTGGAAAAATCGAGCCTCAAGACAGTGACAGTGACAATATTTGCCAGTCCGTACTCATAGCTTTACATTAAATCGGAGGAATTACTCTACTCGGATCAGTCTTGACAAAACATTTCGCACCAAAATTTAATCCCATACAATACTGCCCACTGCATTTGTTGGAACACCTTCATAAGTCTTTTTTGGATTTAATTTGGCTTTGTAGCAAGCAATTTGTATCTTAGGTCCTGATTTTCTTCAGGCCTCTGCTACCATCCATTTTCTAAATATAATCTTACTTACTGCCCTGTTTCCAATACATATTGGATTTCAAAATATCTTTTTCGTTATGCTTTATATATCATTTGTGATACTCATAGTAGGCCTATATTTGACTTCATGGAACTGTTTTAAAATCTTACTATTGCCGCAGTGAGTCTTATATTGAATTGTTCAAAAGTGGCAATAAGGGGCATCTTGCTACATCTAAGATATCCGGGACAAAGATTCGATCTCTCCAGAGAAATTTGTTATTGTCATTGATCTTTTCGGTCGATTCATGTCGCTGTTTTACACAAATAATCCTGCTGCTCCATGAACCATATCTGGAGATCAAATTAAGAATGTTGCTGCTAATTGTGAGTACTATAAAAAGCATTGATTCGAAGTACAAAAGGTATCACTGCTTGTTTTAGGTAATGTAAACTAAAGTAAATAAATAGATAAATAAATAAACAAATACCAAACCCTACCTATTCAAGTCAAAAACTCCAAATGATATAGTGTCATAACTATTTCACTGTTACATTTCTCTTCCACCTGGTAAAGAAAATGAAAACAGAAAGCTGTGGGATATTTTTGGATCATTTGGTAAGATCTTGATAAAAATCGATCAAAATTATTAAATTATGTTGATATCAAAGCGGTACTTTGATGACATTATTCCAATGATTGATATATAAGAGTTTTATATACAGTTGTTTATTTATTAGTAGAACAACTAGCTGAACCAAAAACAAATCCAGGAACAGGAACAGGAACAGGAACTATTTGAACTTCAACCTATCTGGCCTTAAAATGACAATCTCACAGGCAGGGACGGAGAAGCTGGGGGTCACTGGGGGGCACGTTCCCCTCCAAGATTTTGCTATAAGCAAAAAGTATCCTTTTATCCACTCGTAAATCCAACACACATTAAAGTGCTCTCTAAGTGAAAAAGTGCCCCATCCCCACCCCCAAGTTTTAGATGCTTCCTGGTCATAGGAAATAGATTATGAAACATAATCATAATCCAAATCACAGGAGTATGGCACAAAAATTACATAATTTTATTTCTTTCAAAGCTTGCGTAAATCTTTGAAAAGATCTCAAACATTTTATCGGAACGGGAGAAAGAGTAAAGGAGCGGTAAAAGCTAACCGAGTGGGGGGCTACCTACTAGGCCCCAACCTTTTTTAGTTTAAAATTGCGACTATGAATCATGTTTTCCTTAATCGTGGAAATCACCTCCTGTAAGTCCTGATTTACAAATTGGGTTATGGTTTCAATTCTCTTAGTACATAATAATCAGCATTCTTAGTGTCGTGATTAAAGGTTTTGAATCTTTGATCAACCATTCTATGTCTACAGAACTGATACCCTTATTCAAATGCTCAGTATGGTTTTGTTTCGTAAGGGATTAACTAGTGATTTACTTATAGTCATTATTGTAGACGTGTACCGGTCTCCTGTTGTTGAATTGCGGGCTAAGAGCAGACGAGAGAGAGCGGAGTTCTTCAACGTCTTTCATGGCGTAAATTTTGTTTCTCTACTTTTTGCTTGAAGCCACGCCATTTCAGAACGGTACGATAGTAAAACTAAGCAGAAGATGTCAGGTTGCATTATCGATAAATATGCTTAGGCAGTTTATGATATAGGCAAAGGCGTAGCTAGTGAATTCTAATTGGTAGGAGGCACTCCTTCTCCGAATTTTGAAGCATATTTTGCGTCTAGTAAACTATGTGATTAAGATTTGCGTGGAGGTATCTGTAAGCACCACGGGGTCTCAGTGCCTCAGATTGGCTATCCATTGACTGGCAGTGACGGAATAAGAGGGCTAGCTCATGATTGGTTGTCTCGTGGTTCGAATATTATAAAGCAACAGGGCACGGCTACCATACCTTAAGCTGTGTTCTTGCAAAATAGACTAAGTGCTACTATCTGATCAAGACAGGATTCCGTGTTGCGGTACTTTGCTTGTTATGTACTATCCACAGTGATTTCACCTCATAAAGAAAAACTACATATATAAAACAGCCAATGCAAAACATCTTGGTTTTATTCTAATGTAAACAAAAGATTCATGGCATTTAATGTAAATGTTAGTAAATCTACATTTTCTGTAATAAACAGCATAGAACTATTGTGTTTCCTCTTTGTGCTTTCAATGTAAAGATGCAGTCAGTCATAAAAAGATTTACCGAATTCAATAGACTGTATAACTATACAAATGCAATGAAGAAAGTAGTAAAGCGGTAACTGCAGAATAGACGTAAATATTGGTTTACTTGTTTATCCGCAAAGAGAACAAACAATCGTGTATACAAGAGAACGTCATTGCCAATTTCTATCCATTCTTGTCAAATTTATCTTGACATTCCCAGCATTTGTTATCCGCTTGTTATCTATTTGTTGTTTAAAGTAACTTGATATGAAGCATGATAATTGTAAAGTTGAACTAAGTAGGGTTGTAATAGGATGTGGCACAGATACCTAAGTACTTTGACGTCATTACCGGTATTGCGAAACAGAGGCCAGGCGTTCATCTGCAGGAAAGAAGCCACGATGATCTCGCAGAGACGAAGAAGAGTTAATAACAGAACACAGGATTGGCAAAAGTGATTTAAATGACAGACGAGAAAACTATAGGAAAGGAATTCGTTGCTTTCATTAGCAGCCTAAATATGACAAACGAATCCTATATTACTAAGTGGACTCATTCTTTACTAACAACTAAGCTACGTCCCTTCTTGACCTCGCTTCCCGATAGTAGGCACACGCGATGTTGTTAACATCTCTAATAATGTCGTAGGTTACATCTAGAGAGAGGAAAAATTCTGAGTTTTAGTTATTGTCTCAGCCAAATTTATGTTTGTCAAGCATGAGTTTACGAGTGATGGTTGTGTCTAAAACCTATTTGCTCCAAGGATAGTTACCATCTGCTGACAGCGAAAGATTTTTCGACTTGCAGATCACTAAAAGTGCGTGGAGAACCAGCCATGTAGGCAGACTGCGTTAGTTGAGACTTCTTGGGGATAAAAGTATGATTGATCTATTTATGTGACATGGTGGTCTTTGCTAAGGAAAGGCATAATTTACATATATATATATATATATATATATATATGATTTGTTACCAAGGACAAACAAAACGACCTTTTAATTGTGTGGTAAGGTAAGTTTATCACTTGAACAATAATTAACTTTTTTTTTCGCGGTCTGATGAACTTCACAGAATAGGATGTAATCACTTTCCCTTTTTACCACTACTTAGTAGTAGAAGGCTCAACGTTGTTATATCGGGAACTCTACCAACGGTGTCAGCAGCACTTCCTGGTATTAATACACACATATATAAAATCAACACATAAAAATAGCCTGGCTCTTGCTGATGTTAGGCTTTCGGAATTTAACTTCGCCCTTCATCTGGCACCCGTGCAGGCGTTCGTTGCTGGTTTCTAAACCAAAACATTACCTTACTAAGTTTCATTGTGCGCTTCTTACTGTCATAAAAATGTGGGGTTTTTACTGCAAATGCAGGTCTATAAAACTCCAAGATGCTATCAAAGTGAGTGGCTTGCAAAAGAATCTGCCCAGATTTACATATGTTGATAAGATAGGGATCTGGTATCGCATAGCTCTACCAATAACCAAGCCCGGCGCTAAAGTGAACTTTTTAACAGATTCAGTTCAGTTTAGTTTCAGCAGCTACTTTAGGAAGATTGACTGTCCTTGTTGACAGCAGCAGCATGCACCAGGAACCTTCAGTTCTCCCTACCCTTTATCATCCCAGACAATCATTCTTGCATGTACCAGTCTATTCTTTGGCACAGCTAGAGGACTGTCTGAGTGAATGTCCTTTCATTTCTCTTTTATCAAGGGTTCCTACTATGATGCCATTCTCAATGCTACACTCTCCTAACACAGGCACAAGTAACACTAACGTTCTTCCCCTCACTAACTTCTCTACTAGTATATGTGATCCCGGCCGTCATAAAAATCCTTCCACTAGTCCTCTTATATCAGCTGGCCCTCAGCAACATTTTGCAAATCCATATTTCGATCGACTGTAAGGCTTCATGTCTGTTACCTTCAATATCCCACGCCTCAACTCGTATTTTGGCACAGGAATAAGACTTGTGCTACGTGGAAGTTCACAACATTTCTTTATGGTAATTTTTAATATCCCCAAACGTTTGCAAGCTTCCAAGGTGCGCTTCTTTACTATTCCAATTATTGACCAACTATCTTTGGAACTACCTCCATTTACAGTTTTAATTGAACTGAGGTACTGGAAGGCTATCTGTTCCCCACCTACATCTATATTGGCATGCATGCCCACCGCAATTTGCATAGTCTTCTTTGCATCAAGTCTCTGATTTCTGGAAATTCTCGCATTTTCGAGGCTTTGCAAGGCTCCTTGTTGAATCTTTGACCCGTGTATTAGTGGCATTCACGTATAAGAGATTAGAGATGTGCTGGCCTGCTGCTGCGATACCATACTCTTCAGTAGTAAACAGTCTAGGAGAGGCGATGTATCATTGTAGTACGCCTTGTATTTTTGTCTGGCGTCACTTTATTTAAATTGGATGTTGATAATAATGGCTAGGATTTCAATAAACCAGGAATCGTTATCGTTTTCATTGAGGCCACTATATTTGAAATCAATCCTACTTAAGGACTTCGAAAATGCGCACGCAACAAGAATCCTTTATGAAGTGCTAACAGCCGAGGGGGAGCGATTGCTTCTTTTAAAAACACAAATCTTTGACTGGACTTACATATAGACTGCTTTAATAATGGCATGTACTTGTATAGTTGATTGTTTGTATGGAAATGGGGAATAAGCATATATTTTCAGGTTTCAAGGATAAGGCCATTATAGCGATGAGTCGGACTGGGATAAGGGAACAGCTATTTATCACTGTACAACTACCGACCGTGCACAGTAGTTGAAATCAACCTTTCGTGCAGCTTGAGGTTCTATCATAAAGATTTTATAACATCTATGACAAGCTTCACTCATTACAGACACCTTTTTTGCAAAAAATGAAATGTGTACATGAACTGTTTGATACATCCAATTTGCAGCTTGGTGAGATTTTATTTGTACATTTCAAGTATTCACATGTACGCAAAACATTTTCATTAAGACCATATTCCTTATTTTGCGATTGTAGACAGTGCTTTGGAATGATACACGTAGTGTATTGGTAAATTAACCCTTTAGATAAAATAGTAGAAGGATAATATTTGCCAGAAATCATGTACAAAGTTGCTGAATTTAATTAATTACAGAATCAAGTTGGGGCATATGCTAATCAGACTAGACAAACAAGGGGTTAATTTCCATATTGAGGAAATATTTCCTCGATGTCATATCGAGGCCTATGCATAGACGAGGGCTTTAATTTTCTATCAAATCAATTCTCCACCTTTATCAAGATCTCGGTGTGATATGCAAGAAAGGTGTGTATTAAGAGGGCTTTACTGAAGCATCAACCACTCAAAAGTATACATTGACCCTCCAGCAGTACCATTTACGCTCATACAAACATGAACTTCCGAATACGATTTTTAACTTCCGTGTCCTCTTTTACAAATTGAGGTCCGCACATAAAACAGTCTCTTGAGAGAACTCTTGTCACAAGTGGATGTAATGATACGTCAAATGCCTATCTACTGAAGAGTGAGCTTAAGAATAGGAAAATTTCGACAATGATATCCAAAATCCGTCTCTCTGTCTCTTCAATAATGAATGCCGTGAGTTCGATTCTCCGATTTTTTCTACTTGCCAATATACACTACAGTGTCATGGTTGAGTTTGGGATCCAGAAAATGTCGAGTATGTAGAACGAGGATATTTCCATGATTCCACGAGAGAATAAAAGAAAAGGGATAGAAAGAAAGAATCTTTTAGGATTTGATTCCACTGTTTCAGTGGAAGAAACAAGATTAACTTTTTCAAAATCCTGCATCCAAAAAAGAGACTGAAACCGCAAAACAATGGAGAGGAACGTTCTCAAGTAAGATTGGTTTCAATGGTCAGTGACAGCACACAACAAATTTGAAATAAATCTCTCATGGCCAGCTGAATGGGCGTTAGAGGAAAATGATACAGTTACTATCACTTAAGCTGCTGATCTAAAGGATAAGGTCTGGGTCAAATGGAAGAATTTCGATATCCTGGCTAAGAGATTTTATCTGAGAACTAGCAGCGATTTTTAGGGGGACAACCGGGCCATAACCCTGGTCCGGTACGGTACTCGGTACTTTAATGCCACGAAAAAAGATACTTGTAGCTAAGCAAACCCTGATTGCTTTACGATCCATGATATCATATCCGCGTTAAACGTCATTCGGCCCAGAGCTCCACACTGTACGAAGCCAACTCTGACAAGAAATTGTTTCTTACGGCGTCTGACAACGGATAGGCAATAGCAGGGCAACATGATGTGAGTTGGTATCCAGGTTCAGCACAGAAACCCAACATCTAAAAAATAAGCTGCAGATGTTCAGTGTATGTACTGATAATGAAGATTTAATCTTGAAGAATTCATTAATTTATGTAGATATAAAGACAACATGGATATTCTTTGCTCCAAACGCGCTTCTATATTCCTAAAATCACGAAATCACCAATATTTCTGTTGCTACACTTGATACCATGGGAAGTGTTTAAATAAAATCTAAGCTGAGTCGTTAAAACTGACTCGTAGCTTATTTTCTCTTGAAAGTCGAGTAATGTATTAATAGATAGCACAAAACGCCAATCAGTTTGTCCGAAATCCTCGCCTTTAGTTTTGGTTATGTTGGCAGAGCTTACTATAGGTGTTTGTTAAATTAAAGCTGGACTTTTGTCGTTGCTTGAAAATTGACGTTAATGTCAAACAGATGATGTTCTTCATTCCATTATGCCACATGCACAGTTGACCAAGAAAAGCTTAGAAAAAATTTGCAGATCTTAAGCAAAGCAAATGAGATAGCTATTACTGTTTCAATTTATGAAGGCCCCATACAGGCTGCGTAAAGCTATAGGGAAGGCTGGTTGGCTTCGGGCTGTATTTCTTTACACATGTTTCAATAACTACTTTGCTAATCTTTTCTAAACTTTCCCAATTTGCTCAACATTTCTGGGTTATTTGAAAAAATTTGCTATCGATTATTCAAAATTTGCTGATGACGACACAAACATCAAAAAATTGTCACTCACTTCTATGCTTACAATTGTTTACACGTAAAAACTTCGTATACGTTTTGCTAGTCAATGGTATTCCAACAATGGATAGTTGAACGATTTTGCGTACTATTTGACTTCCGGTCGTGCTGTGACGTCATTATCTTCAATTTCAAAAACGGACTCATGCCTCGAGGTACTCCTTAGATAGTTAAAACAGAAGGTCTTTCCTTAAGAAAGCAAACGTCCTTACGATCTTGATTGCCATGTCTAAAAGACAACCCTATTAATTTTTTATCTACTGTTATGAGCCGCCGTGGTCTAGTAGTTAAGGAATCGGGCTCGAGTGCCAGAGGTTGTGGGTTCGAATCCCTCCTAGCCCGATATACAGACAAGTGGTTTAGGAAGGCAACGTTTGAAGACCCCTGTAAATGTGCTCTCTCCCCAGGCCATTGCTCACTCTGGCTGAGCAATAGGCTACGCTCGAAATTGAGTATGCCACAAAAAAATTATCAAGATGAGCTTCTATAGCTATTAGATGAATTAACAATCCTTCCAGTTTTCATGGAAAACTTACAAATAATCACAAAATCATTAGCAATGATATAGTTGAGGACGTACTATACCCGGCCAGAATCCCGAAATTTTCAAACGAAACCCAGTCTTGATAGGGTTTTAACACAGAGTGGCTTTAAATCAACTGATAAGCGGGAGATACGTTGGATGAACTCAAAATGAGATAAATAAGAGGCTAGTAGGTGCTTCTTTGCCTGCTGCCAAACATGGGCAATAAAAAAGTATAAAGTATAAATAATATCTGACTAGAAAATTTTAATGTCTGTTTGAATGACACACAAACAACAAGTCCTTTCTAATCCTGTGCAACTGTGGCAAGGGCAAGCTCTGCCCTCTGTTATTTTATAGTATCCGTACAATAGTTTCATGAACGAATAACAAAGATTTAATCAAATGAGATTTTACATCAAAATTAATAAAATGAGCTTACAGATGCTATTATTATGTAAATACGGTGCAAAAATTTTAGCTTATAAAATCAGCTCAAGTAACACAGGAGCCTCGACGCACTCCGGAGATATTCAAAACAAAGACAACTAGGCATCACTGACAAGGATTATGCAGACGTGTAACAACGGAAAATGATCATAAATATAGTTTGCACATCCTCTTATAGTATTAATGCGATGCTAACATTTTAGCCCATAAAAACAGCTCAAATAAGGCGGGGCATCTACAGGCACTCCGGAGATATTCAAAACAAAGACAACCAGGCATCACTGACAAGGATTATGCAGACGTGTAGTAACAGACAATATTCACAAATTTAGCTTAGATATGTACTTTTATTATGCTAAGTTGGTGCTAATGATCTTCGTCAAATGAACATAGCAATTTTTCTAAAACACTTTAAGTGTAATGCTTGCATCCAGACAGTGTATTGTAACAATCTTTATGATTTGATAGCCATGTAAACAAAATAGCCTTTAACTTTCAATCCCATTTTTTCAAATCTAAATTTATGTCTTTTGTAGTTATCTTGACCCAAGTAGAGTAGGATGTGCTATCAAGTAACAATTGAGAAATGTACTAGCAAGGGGCATGGTGCTACAGCAAAGATCAGTTCTACTAGCTACTCTTTCTTTCGTCTCGGTTTTATTTTCTCAATTACTTATATTCAGAGTTGTATTGTTTTCTATCTCGCATATTTCTTGCCAGCTTACTAGAATGTGGCTATGGCACTCAGTGATTGGACTGTGCGGTAAATTCTGCTACATGAGTGGACAACAGTTGGACGTGTAAAGCAATTGAAAAAAAAAGTTCTCTCGCATAAATGGTTATCATACGCTCCCACCACACCATTGGGGGTAAAGGAAAGATGTAAGGTATTACTAATCTTTTAATGTAATAGAGAAGAAGAATTCCCACCCCAGTTAATAGATCACGACTACCATCTACCATCAAAGCCACCTTTGTTGCTCGACCGACAATACGCAGACGACATTGGATGGATCACCACCAGTGGCGTATGGTGTAGCATTGGACCAGGCGTGCTACAAAAATAGTTTTGCCGAAATTCCCTTATCATGCTAGGTAGGCCTACATGTTAATGTAGTATCGTTTTATCTTTGAAAGGCTTAATTGACAGCGAATCTATCCTTCTATCTTTCCCGGTAAGCATAAATATCACATAATTGTGATCTTTAAGAACCCTTGCTGTACTGAAGAAAAAACGGAAAATATATACT
>JAAAKL020017081.1:0-10759 GCA_010016065.2 Carybdea cf. marsupialis auct. non (Linnaeus, 1758) | reverse complement strand
TATAAAATCCTCATCGTAGAAAGAGGCAACAATAAACGTACATTGTTCATGGTTACAAAAACTCTCTTCAATCAGAGTATAGATCTGGAATTTACCGACTATGCGAATGGCACAGCACATGTCAATGGTGTAGGCCATTCCTTCGTGCAGAAAATTGAGCGTATAGGCTTAGATTTTAATGATGTCACTGGCCTGCAACAAACCGTTTCACTGCAAAAATCTCCGTTTGATTGCCTAGATTCATTCACTATCTTAAGCCAAGAAGACGTGAAGACAGGTATTGCTAAGTTATAGGAAAAGACCAGCTCCTAAGACTCAATGCCAACCCCTAATTTACTTAAACACATTGATGGCATGCTGCCTGTGTTGACGAGAATGCTAACTTTGTCGATGCAATTTGGGCATTTTCCTGATGCCTGGAAGACAGCTGATGTATGCCTAATGTCCAAATGAGCTTTTACTGATGAACCCATCGCTAATCTCCGCCCAATAAGCAACCTATGTTAAACTTAAAAACTGACAAAACGAGAGGTTTGCAACCAAATTCAGAAACACCAGACCAAACTTAAACTTTATCCAAACACCCAGTCCTTTTATCTTCAATTTCACATCACAGAGACAACTCTCCTTCGCATACAGAATGACTTATTAATGAATATGAACAAACAACATGTTACTCTTCTTGTGCTCCTTGATTTAAGCGCCTCCTTCGACAAAGTCGATCATTCTATCCTTCTTGAAAGACTGAATTCTAGTTTCGGTTTCTCAGGGAAGGGGTCTCTTGGTTCGCATCCTATCATAGTAACAAACGTCAATATATATCAATAAATGGCAACACGTCAAAAGAATTTGACGTATGGTGTCCCTCAAGGGTCTTGCCTAGGACCTTTACTCCTTGTCTTATATGCAAGTAAACTCTTTGCCATACTTTAGAACCACCTACCCAATGTTCATACCTATGCAGACGACAGAAAGTTGTATATTTCATTCAAACCAGGTTCTCAAGTTGAGCAAAATGCAGCTATAGAAGCTATGCAGAATTGCATAAGTGACATAAGGAAGTGGATGCCAGCGGATAAACGTAAACTACATGATAAGAACACCGAGCTAATTCTCATACGTACAAAGCAGCAGCGGGCCAAAGTTGTTGAAACTTCGGAATACTATTTCATATGGAGTGCTAGTCAGTCAGCTTAACAAGCTATCGAAAGTACAAAACGCGACAACCAAACGTATTTGTTAAGTCAGTCGCTTTGGCCACATCACTCCCATTTTCTATCGACTGCACTGAGTCCCTGTTAAACAAAGAATTGTTTACAAAATATTACTGCTTACATATAAAGCTATAACTTAGCCCGACATATGTCTCCAAGATCATAGTGATCAAGTCCGGCAAGGAAACCTTTGAGACAGCCAGTCGTTCTCTATTTATATTCTCTATGTTCACGATGCCTTTTAATGGATTCAAAACTAAGCAAGAATGCGAAGAGTTTCCAATAACACCCCTGCGTCTTTTACCCTACTCTTCTCAAAATTTATTTAGATTTGACAAGGAGCAAAAGAATTGCTTACCTTTCATTGATGCAGTGGTTGAAAAATACACAGTTCTCTTTTCTCGCTGTATTTACAGAACCTTCCCTTACGGCACAATGTATACAATGTGTTTTCCCCCTTAAAATACGGGGGATTAATTTACACATAACACTACAGTACCTGGTTGTAGCGACAAAGTTAAAACTGTAAATCTTTTGATTACCTACTGAATAAATGTGAGAAAGAAAACGTCAGAATGAAAAAGCCTACTAAAAATTATTTTCAAGCTCTAGAATGTCCATGAAAGACCTTACATCCTCGCTCAGAGTGCTCCAGTCTGGTACCGTTTGAAAAGAAAACATTTGATTTCCCCAGTGACTTTTTGTTGATAGTAATGGGAGATTGTGTGTTTATCTGATGTTGTACTTGTGACTGGCCATGAACAATTGAAGGATCATGCTGGAGATCCGTTACAACATTTGAGCACATGGAAGTCGCTACAGTAAAGTCTTCCATGTATATGCTTGCTCCAACCAAATCTAGTCAATGCATCTGTAGCTGAAGTGTATGCACTGCTATATCGGATTATCTTTGCCACTTAGTTTTGCGAAATCTACAAATACTATATCAGGACAACATTATCTTATCTTCTAAAGCGAGATCACCTTTATCAAACAGCAGTAATATCAAGCTAGTATAGAACAGGCTCTTCGTCTAGCACGGTGATAAATGTTTGATTTGTCTGTAAACAGATGTTGTCTGTATGTTTACCTCCGGTCATAATGGATGACAATGTCACGCAAAGATACGAGAAAATACATTTTTAACTTTCAATAACGTCAATCTAATTTGAAAGGTGTTAAAGTTAAACACTTCTTTCTGTTGCTAATAGTCATAGTTGTGGTTTTCTTGTTATTCAAGGTAAGCTTGTTCTCTTGAAATTAATTGCACACTAACTAAAGGTTGCAACTGCCTTGTACTTATGATCACAAGAGCTCATAGAGAAGTAATACCGATGCATAATCTGCATAGAGGGCCACTTGAACGTTCTTTGGAACGTAAGGTATACACTGACGATGGGAGAAGTATTTTGCGAAACGTAGCTCAGAAAAAGTCTACGACTCACGACACGATAAACATCTACCATCTATGTAAGGTATATTATTGATTAAGCTGAGAAACAATGATAGATCAGAAATACTACCCTGTGACACTCCGCCACTTTTAGAAAGTGAAGCTGAAAATTTTCTCATGATGTTGTTAGAGTAAACACCATTAAAAGACAGTACGTTAATTGTTAACAGTATCTGGTGACTTGAATAAATCGAGAAGTATGGCTCACTGGATCCAATCTGCAAAATCCTATAAGGTTGCTGTTGAAGTGCTCTTAGACCTGCACCCTGCTTCTGCATTTGTTTACTAGTAAATAAGACATTTGTGGGAAAGTAATCATAGATCTGGAAATAGACAGATCTTTCGTGCAGCTGCCTGAAGGTTGTTAGGAATAAAATGGGTAGATGATTCGGTGCATCATCTTTGTCGCCTGATTTAAACAGGGCATTAAGTTTGGTGCATTTCCGTATGATCAGAAAAGTGTATATAGAGATAGAAATAGAGGTAGAAATAGAGGGGGAAATAGAGGTAGAAATAGAGGTAGAAATAGAGGTGGAAGTAGAGGTGGAAATAGAGGTGGAAATTACTTCAGTTGCATCTTTTCAAACTCATTAGCCGCAATGTAGAAATGAAGTGTCGGATGTCTTCTTTGCTTTTCTTGCCATGGTGAAGTTTTTTTCAGGACCAAAGCTCTTCAGATCTGAAGAAGAAATTATTTTCCACGCAGATCAATTACTTTACGCATCAGTGTAAGCTAATCTTTCCACAAAGCATCTTTGAATTCAGGTTTTTATTAAGGTTTAATTCCTGCTCGTTTTTGTACTTCTTCAGGTCAGTTGAAATATCCTGTGATGGAGGTGTTGCTTTTAACTGCAAGTACGTTTTACAGCCGCAGTATCTCTCTTGAAACGTGGTGGAGACTTTTCGGGCCAATGCCACTATTATAGTGGTTTATCCATCATTAAACTAGACCAATAGTATCGCGATTGTACTCGCCGTGTGTCCAAGCGGGCAGCGGAGTTGGATTGTATGTCTTCGTCCTTCGATAAACTTGCCGTCCATCCTGCAGAAACGTTTGAAGGAGTTTCCTCTGCTGGGGGTACTCTATCAATAACTTGTAAATAGAGAAGTTCCAACATAATCATACTCTACTATGATGAACAAAAGTAATGGAAATAACAACGGAAAGTATTTGCAAAACATATTCTGATTCAGGGATGGGCAACTTGCGGCCCACCTGTGGCCTCAGCGCGGCCCCTAGAACTCTGTTTCTCTTAAAACACACTTGTGTTTGTAGGATAACAGAATGAGTTATGTTAAAAATGCATTTTTTTGCCAAACATACGTATGCTGGTTCAATAAAGATACAGACATAAGAATATACAAAAAATGCTGTTATTCTAAATTCTACTGTAACTTCTCCCATATTTGAGTAGTTGAAGTGCGTGGTCATGTGGCCCCCGGATGGTGGTGGTGAAAAAATCTGGCCCTCTTTATTATAGAAGTTGCCCATCCCTGCCATAGACGTTTCGACCAAGACAACGTCACAGACAAACAGGGATGGGGTTGAAGGAACAAATTATACCCTGACCCCCCCCCCCATCTTTTTGGTAGCTGTTACTCATTCCCATTTCAACAAAGGAAATTTGAATAAGTGCAAAATATACGAGATGAAGCAGCAACTTCATGTACGGTACACATGATTAAGTTATATCGTTTCAACCACCGCCGGTTGTATTTTGGTGTTTTGCTAGACAAACAGTTTGAAAAGGTGGTGTAGACGGGGTTGAAATATGCTTAAGGACCTTGACCTATTTTACAGATTTTGATTGCGCCTCCCCCCCAGCTCATAAGCAAAGGGCGCTCCTAAGTTTTGTAATAAATGGGACGTATTGTAACACTAGTGTAATGCTGTTCTATATATTTTTTCATCATAAGCTTTCACTACCCTGGAAGATATGAAGCCCGAAAATGAAAGAAAAACCAGTGACGAAGCAATCCGAGTTCGAATAAATACCCCGCAATGGGCGATACAGGAAAAAGATACTGCATTGTCAATCAAAGGAGGTCTTACTTTGCTGGTATAGCGGAGTAGATAGGTTAGTCCGTCAGGACAAGCACCATGGCATACCATTGGGGACGCAAGATCCGTTTGGGACTCACGCTTATGAGTTTGACAGACATGGTCATATGTCAGAGTACTGATTTCTTTTCACGTGGACAGTGCCAAAGCACCTACATTGAGGTGTGTTGATGAAATTATACATTTGTAAATGTATCCAAGTCTTCCCGACTAGTGGTTTGTAAAACTAGTTCATTTCTTCCGTCATGAGATTGGAGTTCATTAGGGACGAAGGGACTCCATCGATGTTCTGATAAAACTCCTTTCTAGTTTTCTCGAGGAATGAAGTATTTGTTTACAATACATCTTGTGAAACTGCAACCTACTAAATATAAGAGAGGAGCACTTTTACTATATGACTTGTTTTGTTTGCTTCCACTTTCCCTCACGTCAGTTTTTTATAGGAAATAACAGCACAGTGGCGCAGCCCTAGGTTCTATCTCATGTTTAATACCAGGACCTCAAAGGACAGCGCCTGTACTGAATAATACTAACAAATCGTGTCAGAACTAGAATCTGTGTAAGACATGATCATCTTTGCTCTCGATGTTTCTTTACATGATTTCGTAACTCTGAACTCTGAAAATGTATAACTCATGTACTTTGTTAAACTCTGAAACTCTGACCCTCAGGTCAAAAGTGATTATCGTAAGATTAGTCATGGGCGTCACATTCGGTACTCAACTGCTTCCCAGACTACCTCCAGAACAGCGTCAAAGATAATCAAAAGAGGCATATTTCCTCACTAGAGATTCTCTTTCCCCATATTTTCCCCACTTGAAATGTTTCGCGTACAATCGTAGAAGGGGCTAAGAGGAGGGAACAGCGGCATCGAGAGACGACACTCCCTGGACAATCTTCGCTTCCATGTGATTTGGTGACTTTCATACTTCAAATTATCTGCTCTCACTACAGTATTAAATTGGAAAATCAGAAATAAAAATGGTGTCACAACGTGAAAAATTATCAGGAATCAAAATGAAAGGCCATCTTTAGCAGTCTCGATGAAGAAATCAGCCTATTTAAAATGAATGTCGGGTGTGAGGTAAACAATTATTACTTACATCATGTTGAAACGATCAGGAAGTTAGGGAGGTGACGATAATACTGGTAGTAGTGATGGACGATTGTGATAATGATGATAATGATGGTGGTGCTTGTGGTGAGGATAATGATGGTGGTGCTTGTGACGAGGATAACGATGGTGGTGCTTGTAATGAGGATAATGATGGTGGTGCTTGTGATGAGGATAACGATGGTGATGCTTGTGATGAGGATAATGATGGTGGTGCTCGTGATGACGATTACGATGACGACGAGGTAGTTACTGGTGGTTGTCACGATTGCGAGGATGATGATGAGGATGATAATGATAAACTTGTGGATTTCACAGAACTTAATCATTAACACATCTGGGTTTGACATCTGCTGCATTTAACAATTGACAGAATTAATCATAATATTTGAACGCCTGCACCCAACATCGTAGTAGTGGATTACCCAGGGGGCAGTAACCGTAACTGCGCGACCTTATATGTTGTGTTAATCAAGTAAAAAGAGAAACAGATGTAAGTGAAGTTAGGGATCATACATTTATGGCGTCGAAACAAGGAGGGGTTGTAAGAGTTCTGTTATTCTCAGGCAATAGCAATTTTTTCCCCTGACCACAAGGAAGAGAGGAAGTGTCTCACGATAGGTCATTTTTGACTACGTTGTAAGCGTATGGTCCCCTTACGGCGCAAGAGAAGGATATTCATGGATGATCGAAGTACATTGTATTTGGGGTGACGAAAACGTCTGGTGAAAGCGCCTTATGATGCGCTTTATACTCCTCGAACATCATTGTGATCATAACCAGTGCCTCTTGTTTGACCATCCATAATATAGGTGTGCCATGCATGAAGCTGCAGGGAACTCACGAGGCTTCTCCGATGTCCAATGTCAAAATCTGTGCAAATGAGCCCAAAGATTAATGAAGAATAAATACAGTCCCCCTCCCTTCCACACGGTATCATTATAAATAGGATTGGCCGATTTGAAAATAGTCATGGATGGCTGATGGCTGAATGTTATAACTATCAGAAATTAGGCCAAGCAGAAGTTCTCATAAGTAAAGTTTTAAATTGTACAGGGAAGAACCCCCAAATCTCCAGAAAGTGACACTTCGGGGCTTCCCCTCCTGGTGTTTCTCCTCACTCTTCCATCAGGAAATATCTGAGCACCCCACTTTAAAACATTTGAGTGGACATTATAGAATGTCGCGCATCCTCGTTTTTCGAAGCCACAGTGAAAAATTGAAGTGGACCAGAATGCCGAAAAGCAAGGATGCTCTCAGTTATAAAACTGATTGCCAAATATAGTAAACTGAAAAATGCTATGAACAGAAGTTTTGGAACCACAATCGTACTATGGTGAATCGTCTGGAGATGCATTTAGAGCAGATTAGGAGTCGATAGTTACTAGATGACAACGGCTTTCGACAGCCAATGTTACGAGAGTTTTTAACAACAATAAGAACTTCTACTGCTGTTCGATTTAAAGATAAATGGACCTACTTTACGTCACGCATCCTAAATAATGCATATGGGCCTACTTTCAAGCGCGTGTATTTACACCACCGTTTTGGTCAACCGCCCCCTCCTAAATAACCTGCCCTCCTTCAAGTGCATTGTCGACATCCAGTCAGTCTAGACAAAAGTACAGAATTGTGCGTCAAAATTGGTAAGTAAAATAATTTCGTGGGCGGTAGTCGGCGAAGCTATTAGGATTGCACAGAACTTTTTCGAGCCGAAGACCGTATTTGGTATTGCTGGAGGAACGTCACTCTCAAGACTTGTAAGTTTCGTAAGAAAGGGTGATAAACCATGGGATCAATGGTAAACAGTTGTGGTGCGTGGCGGCGGTCTCTATCAATTCTTCTCCAAAATTGAAATTTGATTCAAATATGGGTGGAAGTTGCTTTCTACGACAAACCATTGCTCGTAAGATCACTTGTTGCTTATGATACATTCATAGCACTTTCATAATCTATTCTTCATCCACCCTCCTCTTCAGTAAATTACCGTACATGGATGGGATGATTGTGCTAAATTTCCTTTTTCCAACACTTGTCTTTTGCAGGGGAATCTTCCGACACTCAGACCCTTTAACCTATAACGTTATAAAATCTGTGGTGACATTTACCCTGCTTTCTTTCCGGGAATTACACATTTTTATATTCATTGCATGTATACGCTGGGACAATTTAGCATCGATTCTACTGCTGATATCGACGTATTAGTGGTCAACAGTTGATCAGCTTGGCGACCCACTCATGAATCATAGTAAACGAGACCGAGTAGAACACAGTCACGTGTACCCTTCATGTATTCGCCAGGCACGTTCAACGTGACATGAATGTGACAACTCAAACCTCTTGATACAGTATAATCATGAATTTCAGCAAAAAAAATACCTTGCTACCAGTGGCGGTTTTAGGGGGTGGCCGACGGGGCCATGGCCCGAGGCCCCGCCCCTCAATGCTAAGAAAAAAAAATGTGTGAAAACTCGAAACTGTATCCACTGCTAGGAATAAAATCTCTCTGGAACTTCCGCAGTGGCTGAACTTCATGGCTGAACTTCCTTCCAATGCATGACGTCATAGGGCCCCTCAAACTTTCTCGGCCCAGGGCCCTGCACCCTTCAAAACCTCCGCTGCTTGCTACTGAACAGGCCTTGCTTTACAGTTGGAGGCAATCGAGCTGAAAGAGTTGAAAACATGGAAATTGTCAAGACGAGTGAGTAGAACCTTATGTAATACAACAGGCCTTGCAGCACCTTGAAAAAAGTGAGAGGGGCCAAAGTTAAGCTACTCAGGATAAACCTCTATAACGAACACTATCGACTCCATTTATCGAAAGGCCGGTACATTCTCTCAATGTCGGGATTTAGAAACGATTTTTGTAGGGAAGGAAGGGACCGGAGGGAAGACCATGTTCAATTTACTAGCTGCATTTCATGCCATCAAGCGAGAGAACAATAAAAGTGCAATGATTGGAGAATGGTGTGATAGGTTGAATGTTTAGCAACACAACTGATTATACCTTTAGATCATTTTTGCCAAAAAGTGGGGCATGCCCCCTGCCCTCTGTTGCTGTGGCCCTTGATACAACCTAACCGTTAGCCAATAGAAATGGCTTATCCCTTAACTCTTTTATTGCCTTGAACCAGAATCAGTCTAAATGCAAATTTCAAAATGTCATCGGTTGTTTGACAATACTTTGATGCTTTAGCTCCTTTTATCATTTAATGACATTTAAGTATTTGGCAGAGGTGCTCATAAATATTAAAAAGAGAGTGAAGAATTCTTTATTAACCGCACAGTAACTGACGTGAAAAGCAGCTCCTATATTGAGAGAGGATTGTGATCTACTGAAGCAGAAAGTTATTATTAAGTGTTATTGTTTTCATGTTATGTCATGAATGTTACCATGCCAAACGCCATGGTTAACCTTAAAACGCGGCTAGTTGGGTGACATTCACCGCAGCTTGTTGTGTGTTATAACTTCAGATTTCACAAGTATAATAATAGAAACTCTCGCCCGTGTCAAAATGTAAAGGTTCACAGTTTCTAGAACTAAGCTGCCTTTGCAGGGAGGGAGAGGAGACTCAGTTTATTTTTAGACTGGTTTAGACAAGAACAGATACCTTTAACTGTCTAGCCAACATTGCAAAAGCGCCGAAAAACCCATTTTAAATCACGTCTCACACATTTTAGATCTTGCAAATTTTATCATGAACTAAAAATACAATAAAGTATAAAATTCACATGAAAATGATGTTGTTAAACTTGAAGTGATATCAAGTTCATCCCCAAACTGAGCAAATTCCAGAACTCCCATCTTTAAAGATAGTTATAACTTCTGAAATTCTATAACTCTGGAACTCTCTGAGACTCCGTAACTCTGATCCCCAGGTCAAAAGTAATTCTCTTAAGCAAAGTCATGGGCTTGAACTGTACTACGCAACTGATTCCCAGACTACTTCCCAAACAACAACGTTGTTAGACAAGAATGCTCATATCTAATAAACTATAGCTCCACTATCCAAACCTGTTTCGCCAGTTTAGCTGCGAAGGTTTTTACTAAAAATATCCGAAAGTTTAGTATTGTGGGACCTGCAGTAGCGAAATTGCAAATTGGGGCTCCAAATGCCCCCTCCCTCCGAGGAAGAATCTGTGGTGGAAGAAGCCCGAACATAATAGGGTAAACCATGCAATAATACAAACATGACCACGGGAGAGTGGAACCAAACTAAAATTCTCATGGACAAATGTTAAAAGACATTCAAATGGGGCACTAGTTGGCATCAAAAATCACATGTCACCATGCCCCAATCTGGCTGCATGAAAGAAAAACTGTGTTTAAAAAGTTAAAACTATATAATATACTTGAGTTTTAAGTAAGATCACCTACACTAGAAGTAGGGAGATTATCTTCGTTTACAATTAATTTATCAGAGAGTACTTTAGGCACAGGTTTTTAGTGTATTCTACCACAAGGTTTCAAAACTAGGCCTGTTAGAGACCAAGTATTTGGTTTACTTGTAACATGCTTGTAAGACGGATATTATCAAAAACAAAGTAATACATGCTGAAATACAGAGCAAGCGCACTCAAGTAAAAGGAGATAAATGAGAGAGACGACATCATCGTGTAACTTCCATAGTGAACAACAAGAAACTGCTATGAGGTCAATTAAGCTTACATAAGTAAAAAACAATTCATAGGGAGCTGATAGATAACTTATGTAACATACAATACTTTCATCAATATTAACTATTTGAGTGTCTCTGGGGCTGAGTGTCGGAGTCATTGTCTAATCATTGTTTGTTGGAGTCCCAGTTGCCGTCATTGGACAGTCCAACACCCTTGGAGGGTCCAACGGACGTTAAACGCATGATGATGATGATGATGATGACGATGATGACGATGATGATGATGATGATGATGAT
>JAAAKL020017080.1:0-10760 GCA_010016065.2 Carybdea cf. marsupialis auct. non (Linnaeus, 1758) | reverse complement strand
TAAAAACATATATTTACAATAAAACTATGACTTTGCTCATGGCGAGCTTTCGGAACGTTGCGTTCCTTCATCTGGCCTGATGAAGGAATGCAACGTTCCGAAAGCTCGCCATGAGCAAAGTCATAGTTTTATTGTAGATATTTATATATATATATGTTTCAGTTTGCAGGGGAACATATGTAATTCTCGTTTCAACACTCCGAATACAAATACCAATAGTTTGCTAGTATTAGCCAACACTTTCTTTGATTGAGTCTTAAGACTTGAAATATTCCAGCAAGGTTTTTGTTTACATGTTATTCGGCAACGTTCTCTCCTTCTGAAGCGTTGCATGACTGACATCGTCCTTTACAATGAATTGATTGCTGTTTTGAAAACTATGTGGTGATGGAACATTGCTTACTATGTGTGTTTATCTAACTAAATTTACTATAGTAACTTATCATTTCCCTATATTCTAGCTTCATATAAACTGAGGCACTAGTTGTAGTCTTTCAGCAATCAGTTGGCACTCGTGCTTTGGTCAAAATAATTCATCCAACGCTGTGAATCAATTTTTTTTTTCGGTTCCGTTTACAAGATATCTCATTGCGGTTTTTTTGTTATTGGAGATATTGATTATATAGGTACGACGTTGTTGTCCTCTCTGAAGTTATATCCCTGCCTTCCCATTTATCAACGCACCGAGAGCCTGTCGTCTCTGGGGTGTTACACATATTCCAAATTATCCTAAGTTTGAATTTTGCAATAAATTTTGGTAGAGAGTTACCCATCTGGCAATAATGAAAGGGTTAAGTTCAATTTTCTAGAGATTTCTTGGCTCTGGCCATGTAGAAAATGATAACTTATCACTAATAATGAATGAACAGAGGTTTTACTTGGAAATTCCATCAAAACCAAACACCACTTGCACATTTTTCTTGATGCAAAGGCGTATCTTTTTGTTCTCTAGTTTTACCGTGTGAGATTTCACTGAATTATCTTTCTCTAGGGGATCATGTACAAAGTACCCATGCTTATAGTAAGCAACGTAAAGGCTCCTGTAAAAACTTCCACGATGATTAATTGTCCTTAAAACATATTTCCTTGCAATTTTTCTACCAAACGTCAATGTCAGTTTAAACTGACGCTCGGATAATACGAGATATGTTGTTGTCATTATTCGGTGAACGCTATTCTTGCTTCTGTGGATGTAAATTATTCCTGGTTTTCATCAATGTCCTTTGGGGAAAAACTTTTATAATTGTTTTGTTTCCACTTGAGCTGATCATAATTCAAGTCAGTTTGGTAGGATATTTTTATTTACCGTCATAGATTTGTTATCATTTCATGATAGGAAGCGAGAGCAAAACCCCGTAAAACTTTCTGAAGAAATGTTGATGTCAGCTTTTATTTAAATTAAAGTGCTTGAAGTGCCTACCAAAACTGCAGAAAGACAACCACTCCCAATTTACGATTGACAGTGCTACAAAATGATGTTCCAGGGACAGTTGTAGAAGAAATAGTCCACACTCCCTCTGTATGGAATCGGGCTAAGTGCTGTAGTTTCTAACGATATAAGGATGTGTTACCCACAATTGACAACGACAAGACAACGAAAATTGCTAGTAACGAAGCAAATCGTACACAGTAAGTTCATAAACGATTTCCAATATTTTGTAAACCGTTGTACTGTAAGAGGCAGTAAACAGTGACGCGGCATCGTCCACGTATTCGCCCTATAATTAAACCTTTTTCTGACTTAATATGGATTGTGAAAGAGGAGCAGGTATTTTCAAAGCTCGATAAATAAGGGCCAAATATGTAGCAATTTTTTATCACCTCCCAAGTCATCAAAAGTTTACTGGTTTGTTTTGTATTAAGGTTATTCATATGAAATTGCGACCTCTATCGTACGCTAATCCTAATTTGCCTAGCGAGAATATAATTGAACAAAATATCCCTTCTTGCTAACTATTTCATGTTCACAATAAATAAACTCGACTCTAAATTCTGGTAATCACCCTAAAGTAACTGGTTGACCTGTACCATAATAATAATGTGCTGAGGGTGACGTTAAGGAATTCCTTTCACTTGTCTACATGAGGGATCTTGGGTCTTCACCCCCTATATTTTAGCTCTGGAATGTCTGTAACTTATCTATATTGGACTCGCAATATTAAAAATAATTAACATAATTCTGAAAAAATGGACAATGGTGATTTGAGAATGAGTTGTTCTGCCTTTGATTGGTGCGCTTATGACTAAACAGTCTTATCTTAGCACGGAATATGCGTCCACAGGTAGGGCATTGATGGGTAGTTGTAAGTACCACTGTGCTATCTACTCTTGTGTTTAGGGCTTCTCTTTTCCTCTGGGCATCAGCAATTTGACCCTCCTCATATTTCCTGCTCCCCCAAATGATTAGAGTACGCCAGTTGCCGCGATCCTCTGCCAAATTTTCCCAATTTTCTGATTCAATACTAAAGAACGCCAGTGAGGATTTTAAAGTGTCCTTGCAACTCTTTTTCTGGCCACCCCTATAGCGTTTACCCTCTGTGAGCTCTATCTAGTGCAATGGTAAAGTCTTCGCTTTCGGCATGGGAAATCCTGGGTTCGAACCCCGCCAGGGCCGTAAAGCACTTCATACATTTTGAGTTCTATACTATGTAGTTCATGACTGCTTGTGTGTCTGCCTGAGTATTTAATTAAATGAAATGACACTGATGAAGCTAACAGCGAAACAAAAAATAAAGTTGCTGGTGGTGGTGACTTCCTGGATTGTCGCCTTTGCTATTGCACTATTAAGTGCAATGGTTAAGTCTTCGCTTTCGGCGTGGGAGATCCTGGGTTCGAACCCCGCCAGCGCCGTAAAGCATTTCATGTTTATTGAGTTCTATACTATATAGTTCATGACTGCTTATATATATGGTAGTTCTATGGTAGTTACATAATTTCTGATACTAACAATGAGCTTCGATAAACATTGAAACATTACCTAGGTTTATATCTATATATTTAGTTCTTGTTGAAGATATTGTTGAGCAAGCTTCTACCTTGCACATGCAAAATCAAATTTGTGTTTCTTCAAGAAAACCGCCCGATAGACTAATATGGCACAGCAAGTTTATCCATACCTCAGAGTACACAGAGAAACAGGTAGCACCTAGTTGCAAACCTTTCAGGAGACATGAGTTTACTCGCATGTTTAAAATCCTCCCCCCATTTCAATGACCATTTAGCATTCCTCTATTTAGATACAAGTAACAAATTGTCCACTGCATCAATCTTGTTTCTGTGGTATTAGGATGGTAATCGATATAAAATACCGGTGATTTTTTCCAAAATTCTTTTGACTCTCAAAAGGAAATTGCAATAAGTCTGGAATTACAACTACTACATGCAATTAAAGATATTTACAATGAAATATAGTTATTAACAGTACAGTATAATTGCTTCATCTTGATGTTCGTACAGTGTGCGCGTCCGCCGTACTAAAATCATAGAAACATTGTGTATTGAAGCTCCTACAAACCAAACTACTACAAAAAGTTCTTTTTAATGCGTGTAAAAGGGATTTGAAATTCTATTCATTGCAGACTGTATAAAAATCTAAAAATTATTTTGTTCGTTGCCATGATCTGCAAATATATGAAAAGCAGCCATAAAAAAGTCCTTTCGAGTATATTATAGAAAACGCTAAAAGAGGCTAAGGAGCAATGATTCGAAAAAGAGGCTGGCAAACGACGTACAAATTTTTATGAAATGCATTAATGATACTATAAGTGGTCCAGCATCCTTCACGATGATGTCCTTCTTCAAAGATCCTGATTTATCGATCGGCAAAGTCACACCTTCTGTTCATATTGAATTCCCCTTAATATCAACTTCCCTCGATAAACTACGGAATAACCTCGCTGTATAGGATATTTTTCGATTTTCAAGTTTCAAAGTGTTTTTCAGAAAAGAGGATTTGAAAGTTTGAAAAGATACTAGATAAATAGAAAGGTATGTCTAGAACCTGATTTGAACCAGTGACCTGAACAATTACCGCGTGTGTGCGCGATGCATGGGTCACGGGGTCGAATCCCGTTGGCGACTTTTTTATTTCTTTAACATCATTTCAAGCTTATCTTAAGTAAGACAACGACATCGATGTGCTTGACTTCTAATAAGGATGTCAGGGTACAGACATCTAAATTATCAAAAGCAAATTTAAGAAAGATGAGGAGTTACTCCTTATAAACGTTACCTTTCTTTAGTATTTAATCAGTTCTAACTTGATATCCATAATTCAAACTCTTTTAGAAGCACAATATCACTAAAGGTCTGGTATGCGTATCTCTCTACATCCCAAACGCATCCGCCTATAATCTTGCTACGTTTCCTCATATTTTAATGTCGCAGGAATCATCTTTCAGTATGCAAATGCTATATTTCCTAAGTAGTTAGTTTACAACGTTTTCATGTAAAATACACTTTCCTTACCCCCGTTTCCAAAACGCCTTCACAAAAATTTAGACATAAATTCTAGGTTACTCAATTTATAAGAACTCGTCCCGCTTTGTTCCAAGACACTCCCACCTCCACTTAGAGCTCCGAGACTGCTTGGAGCACTTTCAATTTTTCAAAGTTGCGCAAAGTATTTTTGAAGGAAGAAAATGATGACTTCTTTTCGTTAAAAGTTTGTAAGTGGTCTTCGTTTTTTTTAAAAAAAAGGTGAGAAGTGCATTAAATAATCTGGTGCAATCCCTTATTGAGCTCCCTATATCTTACAAACCCAAACAAAAAATGATGAGGCGTACACTTAACACAGACGTATGGGATAAGTGTAGAGTCTCTTTACAGTGTTTCACTAGGAATGGGGAAAAGGAGCTAGCATTCGTTATCCAAAATTACTCACCAAAATCTATATTTTATTTACGACTTAGCAGATAAAACAGTGTCTAAATATTATTAAAGAAATTCTGGATATTTTGACAAACTGAGCTCCGTAGCTTCGGTGCAGAAACTCATCCCCTGTCCGGCAATTCGAAGCCCACTGATAATAGAAACATTTTGTGACAGCTTAATAACAACTTATATAATCACCAGGAACTTATAACTTGTATGATCACCAGGAAGATGCAGCATTTCGGACATGTGTCTCGACATGATAGCCTTGAAAAGACCGTCATGCAAGGGAAGATCGAAGGAAGACGAGCCAGAGGAAGATCACCAAGAAACTGGTACAAGGATATTGAACAGTGGACCGGGAGAAACATAGGAGAAGCAGACAGAATTGCAGCAGACCACGAAGTGTGGAGACTAACCATAAAGGCCACAGCAGCTCGTTTACGAGCCAACTGATTGATGATGATGAATGACAACTTAGTTTCTTTAAACATTTCCAGATTGTCTCAATTTTTTAAATATTGTTTTCCCTCTTTGCGTCACTGACATGACGTTTAAAATAGTTCCGAAAGATAACCACACTCCTAGTAAAGATTTTAATGGAGATAAATAATACATGATACAGTTTTACACACTTGCATTTTACTCCAATTGAAGTGTAGAAGTAAGTTGTTGCCAATTCCTAGCGCTTTCTAGATCCATATATGAATGAAAAAATAAGGTCACCATGGCCCTGCATGAACTCACTCAAAAATGTCATAGCCCTATTATAGTTTTAAAATTGAAAGTGCAAATATACTGTCAATAATAACCCTGCTGTAAGGTACTTTTCATGCGTCGAAAATATGTAAGTAACAGGTCTCCAATTAGCAATAGTATGAGCGGGAATCCAAGACTGCATTCTTTTATAAATGCCCAGGACATTACAGAACCAGTTGATGTTTTCCTGTTATTTTCTTACCAATGAAGGAACACTCAAGATCGTTTTACTGTAAAGAAATCGTTCTTGATTTTTGTTTGGCAAATCATTCGTTTTGGACATTTTTGAAGTTCACTCCATTTCTCAAGAACATCGATGCCGTCATCATTTATTATCATGTGACCACAATACAAGCACCAGGTAAACGTCTGGGACCCAATGAGTAATTCAAATCAAAGTTTCTTTGGCCTTTCGTTCCACCCAAATTCCATTTGTACGAAATTATGTAAGCTTAGTATACACGTATTGATCGTACGGAGGTCTTTATTAATACGTTTGTAAACCTACTAGAGATGACATTCTCTATTTAGTTTTCAAACTTATGATTTATAGAAAATATATTGCATCTATCGTCACTTTCATGAAATTCCAGAAGGTATCGCAGAAGGAGTTTACTCATTTAAAATTACGCTTTGACAAAATAAATGGAAGCTTGTTCTGTCTAAAATTTATGATCTTCCGGTTTTTCTTTATCTTCGGGTGGAAAGTCAAACAAAACGTCAACAAATTGGTCCATATTTTGCTCTGATGGAGATTTTGGTAGCTCGGTCCATCTATTCAACGGATATCGTGGAGAACCGTCTGTACTTGATACACGCCCACTAAGACTTGACACACTGACGTATCCTTCAACTTCCATGGCTTCGTTGATATACGCATCGTCCAAATCTTCACTAGATAACACCATTGAAACCTCGATTTCTTCCCGTCCACCTAAAAATACAGAGATGAATTGAAATCATGATAGCTGGAAATAAATGTAGTAACAATAAACTATGGTCTGCATTTCTTCAATCATACTATATTTATTTTCTTACCACCTAATTTTAAAGTCGTATTGGTACTCATTGCGAAAGGCAAACCATCCCACCATGGGAGAAAGAAAATAGGCAACAAACATAAGCTTTAAAAGCATGAATAAGTTGCTATAAGAATGATTTCATCTAAAGGAATGTTGCAATTGCTATTTCTAAGTTTTGGTAAACTGCCTTGAAGATATAGGAATCGAATATTACAAATCAAGGTTACTTTTCATCGACTCACTTAGAGAAGTAAACGTTTTGAGAAATAAGATATCCACTATAATATGGTAAAATGTTCCTGAAAGAACAGATACGATTTAGATAACTCCCTCGCCTAAATAGCCAGGATTATTTCCGATGCAATCAGAATTTTTTTTTTTTGCCTTTTGGAACACAAGCTGTAGTCTCAACTCTTCGGCAACTGAATTGTTTTGATGCCCTTCACAATTTTTCCGAGTGCCTTAAGAAAACCCCTTTTTTAAAACTCATAGTCAACATAAAGTATGTAACCTATACATCAAAATCAAGCTGAAAAGATTTTGCAGCATTCGTGAAATCAGTTTGTCTTAAATATATGCTTATTTATGTTAATCATGCAAACTTTGCATTTTTTCATTGTTCGAAGAAAAAATTTTTAAATCTTTAAAAAATTTTTTAGCTACAAAATAAGCCTGTAAATGACATAGGATAAGCACTGAACCTCGGCTAAATAGCCAGGAATATTTCCAATGCAATCAGAGATATGTTTTGCTTTCTTGAACACAAGTAGTAACCTTAAATCTTTCGTGAAGATAATTATTTTTAGTTATTATTACAGCATCCAGTCAGAGGCGTATTCTCCAGCTGTGCTAGGCGTGCGCCGAACGCTCATAAAAATATAAAACCACAAAATATTTGTACATTACATCAAATCTAAGTGTAGTGATACGTTTATCCAATTTCTTTTCTCCTCTATTGGTAAATTTGGAAATTTCTCAATATCCCTATCTCACTGTCCTGTCACAAGCTTGTACGGAAAAAACACGCCAAGTTGCTCTTCTGTGCTGAAGTCTCTGTACAGCTTCTGTTTAGGCAATGCGTGCTGCGACGCTCAGCGTCATTGAAAACAATAGAATCATAGGGAGGCAGTACGACTTGGGTACAAATATCTGTAGACTGAAAAGGTCTCAAGGCGTGCTATCGAAGAAGAGCACGCATTGTGTGAAAACAGAAATCGAATGACTCGACCCAGAGGGGGAAATATTCCATTGATTAAGGGTGGGGCATCCTTTTATGACGATTGTATTTCTAAGTTTATTGAGAAAGATAGAAAGATATGTTTGCAGTGGAGATAGCTTTTCAAAGACAAAACATAGATGTACCTGGCATGAAAAGGGGATTGCGGCAAAACTATTTTCTTAGATCCCTGGGCCAAAAAGATATCCTACGCCACTGACCAGTTGTAACAGGTTAATAAATAGTTGAGCATAAATCATCACCGTTCGTCAAGCACCCTATGAGTCTAAATCCACACAGGCTTTTCTAGTTCTGAGCAGCTTTTCAAGAAGAGGTAAGGTAAGTTCAGTCATCGCTAATCAAAAGTTACTTGCAAATACCTCTGAAGTAACACGAATCTTAGGATATGTCATAGATGTCATTTTCCTTTTACTCTATATTTTCTGTTAATTTTCAAAAAAAATTAATAGACCTATTTCTGCAACAAAAACAACGAGACAATAACTTCAAATCAATTGGATTCGTTGACATCTGAATGCATCACGTTCTCTCCTATCCCGCTCATCAACGCAGCTAAGTGATACTGAATACCTATCTTTTCTGTCAGAAAGCTCTTACTTCATTTTCTTAATTGCGGTCATGTACTGGATTTTAAATGTTAACAAGGAATTATTAAAACATGACATGCGTTTTTTGCCTGTGGAGTGCAATTTCTCATGAGCAACCAGTCTCCTCCCGAGCTACGTGTTTTTATGTCTCGCCCATGATCCCGGCCTTGACAATTAAATCCTTGTCGTAAGCCACTTTTTTTGAACGAAACACTTCATTATGTATAATTAAGGTGGAATATCAACAATTGCTCTTTGTTGGGTGAGTAAATGTTTTGTAAATAACCTTCACCGTCATTCCTTGAGAATGTGCTTAAATCCGGATTCTTGGCAAGATTAGTGTGTGATCTGTTGCGTCGTAGAGATTAATGCTATTTAAGAGGAGGACATTCTAGACCTTGCACTTGTTGTTGCAATGTGGAGGGAAATTTTGAAAATGTTTGAAAATGTTTGAAAATGTTTGAATCATGGAAAAAATACTCAATGTTAGTAATAGTAAGAACGTCAATGTCCAAAATTGAGGGAGTTGCCTTTTTCCAACACCGAGATGTTAGCTTTAAAAGTTGTAAATCTCTCTAACAAAACTTGTTATTTGATGCTGGTTCCTAACGTAAGGAACCAAGGAATATTAATAGAGTTTTGGCCAGAGACGTTTGAAATTCAAACGCCTCTAGTTTAAACACTAGATACACTACAGGTCTGGTACTTTGGGAAACAACCTATTCTAGGTTTGCCATTAGACATCTGGAGCCAAATCTTACTATTTCCAAAACTTTTGATTGTGACATCAGCACTGTCCCTCTACATATGGAGAATTGCTTCTGGTTCTCAAATCAGCAACTTGAATCCTTGTCACCCGGGGGTAAACCACACCCATAACAAAACCCAAAGAATTACAGGCTGTTTCAGGGGGTAACAGTAGCAGTGCTTGTTATAGCTCAAGTTTGAGCCTTAATGATAATAATATTCATCAACTGTAAACAAGTAAATATTCTGAGAGTTTTGCCTCTTAGCATGGGCTAGAATCTTTACTTTGAACATTTTTGCCTTTTTGCAACACCGGAAAGTACACTGGTAATATCTTCCTATCTAATTCGCCATTGCCCCCAAAAAATATAGTGCATTTAAAAGTAGTAATTTTAGATGTTTCCTTTTGTCAGTGAAGTAGAAGTTGACCTTATAATTTTAAGCCATCATAACATGACATAAATTGCAGAAATCATCTTGCCTTATTCTCATATTCACCGTTGCTCTTCCCCTTTTTGATGTAAAATTTACAATTTTATGAATCTAACAATTTTTCGTAGAAATATCCAATGCTTTATCGAATGTAATAGAGGAAGATGAAAAACATAAGTGTCGTCAATCATTGAAGAAGGACGTGGTATACTAAAAACAGGGATAGAGAGAGACATCGATATTAAAGATGGCCAGCAAGGAGTCCAATCACGCAACGTATAAAAGGCTAACCTTGGGCTGCTTAACTGCTCATCTAGAGAAGCTACTAATGTAGCCGAAGTATTCTTACGTGTAATTTTAGCTATTTCAATTACCTCGTATCTCCAACCATATCTGAAAGGGTCATTTGAATTGAAAAATTTGCAAAACGACCGCATGTAACATATACTATTATACAGAGTTGAGAACCAATCTAAATCAGAATGACAATAAGGGTACAATAGAAAGTAAATATTGGAACCTGGAACCAAAAGGAGGGAATATTATGATAATTTAAAAGTTACAAAGTCATATTTTTCGTAAATAATCTATCAAATGTAATTCCTTGAATAAAATAGTGCCCGGAGTGTAATGATAAAATAACTAACCATCAATGTCTTCGTCATTCGGTAGATAGACCATGTATTTTGTAGCTACGGTTGTTCCATCTGATATCTTTGGTTCCTCAAATTTGCTTGGAGATCCATGAGCTTCGTTCATGTACATGGGATTTAATGTCATTTTATCAGTGCCTGGAACGTCAAGAGCTGCACCATCAACAAACACAGCATTCTCAAGGCCTATTTCATCATTTGCTACCACAGCATCCTCATCATTCTTCCTGTATAATTCTGCTTGAGGGATACCATTAGTATCAGGTTCTTCTGGACTATTAATAAAGGAGAAACAAGGAGGATATCAAAGTGAAGATACGTATGTATTTGAGAAAAAAAAGTATTTCTTATGTTCGGGACGATGTCCCCCAAAGGATTTGCCAAATCTCTTTTTTTTCCGTGACCACTTTTTAGCTTTATCAAAATTGAAATTGATTGCGACAGACATTGT
>JAAAKL020017079.1:0-10760 GCA_010016065.2 Carybdea cf. marsupialis auct. non (Linnaeus, 1758) | reverse complement strand
CAACTTCGCGGTATGTATATCTATATCTACAGGAATGACTTTCTAAAAATCACCCATCAAACACCCATCAATACCTTGCTTCGGATATTAGGCTGGAAATGACCATAAGAGAGAATTCTCTCTTCTAGCCATGAGAAGATTCGCGCAGCGAAAATATCTAACTTGTGTACTTACTGTTAAAAAATTATGGCGGGATCTCGTGTTCATTGAAACCGTTGAGCTTAAACACGTTCAATATGTGTTGCCAAAATACATAGAGGCTAGATATAAAGCCGTCGGTCAAAAAGCGCAGTCTGCCAAAGTCATTGACGGACAACTTACTGACTGGTTTGCAGTTAAGGCCGGAGTCTGGCAGGGATGCCTGCTTTTGTCTTTACTGTTCAACATATTCTGGGATTTTTCATGAAAGAAGTACCTAACCTCAACATCACTCTAACACTTAGTAATGGTCTATCAAAAATTCAACGTACATCAATGATACCACACTTGAAGATCAATGCATCAAAATGCAAGTTTCCTTCCCCAACGGCTGAAGTAAAGTATGGCTTAGACATCCTTCTGTCGATTGAGAAACCTGTGGAGCCAAAACAGCATGGTCAACAGACTGAAGATAAGACTCTACAGTGCTCCGATACTTCCACTTGCTATATACGCATCAGAAACACGGAAGCGTATTGTAGAGAACTAGCGTAAACTGAACTCACTTGAAGATGAGATGAGAGTAATTCTTGGTGTTACCAAATACCATAGCATAGCAAATGAGAAAATTACAGAGCAGCTTAGTGTCCAACACGTACAGAGCTTTATCAGAACAAAAGCATTGCGTTGGTTTAGGCACGTAGTTCTACGACCAGCAGAATGTTTTGTCAGTGTAGCAGTCAAGCAGGACTTCACAGGTAACCGTTGCAGAGGTAAACCACCCATGAGATGACGAGAAGGACACTGGGTTGCTGTTGGCCACAGCATTCCAGGATGTACAGGATCAAGTCAGGTGGTGCTAGGATATGGAGGGAGCCAGGGAATCGAGGTCTTGATTAATTGATTTTAGTTACTAGTTAGCAATAGTTTTAAATCTTTTATAAACGTATTAACTTTAAAAGTACCAAATTAGATCTGCAGTTTTGGATACAATTAAAAACACTATTGTTGTCATTAATGTTTCAGTATGGGGTGACATTTTACTACTTTTAGGTTATTGAAAAGGTTTCAACGATAATCATTAATGGATCTACTTAAAAACCTAAATATTTAGTGCTAACCCAAATGCTGAAAATTCCTGTAAACGAAGTTAAATCCAGTAACTAGCTATTGATTCAATAACTGACTTTTTAAGTTTGATCTCCCGGATAAAACATATTGACGGAGATCTGTTTACGTTGCTTCATATTGCAGAAACACCTATGCCATGGGAAAGTCTCTCTGATTATCCCAAAGAGTTATACACTCTTAATTCCACTACCACACATGTTACAACTTTTACCTTTATGGGAGGTACACATTTATGTTTTAAATTTTCCATTTTACACAATTTGCATATCGTGATTAACTTTAATCAAAGGTTTGAGCTAATTTTCATAATAAAACGGCTAGTGGAATTTAATCACACAATTTAGCTGAAATAGGGAAAAATTACCTCTGTTTTGCAACTTAAATTTGAGAAACATTATTTTGCACAGAAAATAGAACCCTTCAAGGAAAGATACTCTGAACAGGCACCTCGTTTATTAACAAGAGTTATGGGAAGCATACGCAGGCAACTTTCGATCTTAAAAATCATGTTTTGTCTTCATGTTTGCTGAGGACTGCTTTCCTCTTTTCCTGACATCTTGTTTTTCTGGACGTAGGTTTGTATACACTTCTTTTTTCTTACTACGGATTCATTTCCCCCAATAAACAGTGTGCTAAACTTACTTCCTAGCTGTCTACATGAACACATTCAAATATCTTAATAGATGAAGTAATAGTGATGTACTAACAACAACTAATCAATACCTCCATGACGAGTTTCTTAAATCAGAATTGTTTTGGAAACATCCATCCTTTTGACATGCTCAAGCCATCTCGACTCCTTTTGCATTATGATAGAGCCCATGTTTTGTTACCGCTAAGATAAGATAGCTGAACTTATTTAAAGTAGAAGACTATTTTTAGTTAATGCGATTCCAGATACGTGCCTCGCTGATCCCTAATGTATTATTAAAGTGATAATATAGGAGCCCGAATTCCTATATGACTCTGAACGTTTGTCCCAAAGCCGTTGCTGGCAATCTTTGCCGTGGACAACTTATCCAACATTGTCTTCAAAGATTAACTCTTGCATAGTCTGTTTTTTACTTTGGTCTTCACTCTAGATCTATAGGTGTTGAATACTCCCTCATTATATATGGTTCAAAGACAGATCCGTTCATTGTTCCCTTCTAATATATTTCTTATAAGATACGTAAAACAGAAGTTGAATAGAAGAAGAGTAAGAACACATCCTTGTTTTACTCCATTATAAAATGAGAATGATTTGTCATATTCATGGACACCTTCTACTTCTATTTACTCGTTTAGCAAGTCAATTAAGTCGAGCAGAGTTTTTGGTTAGGTGCGTTCGCCCAGGACAACATATGAACCCTATCTGCTGACAGTATCAAAAGCTTTTTTTTAAGATTGAGAAGGGTGACATGTAGGGAAACGCGTCTTTCTTCGCAATGCTGATATAGTTGAATTTCTGAAAATATGATAGAGTATCCTTGCCGAAAGCTGGCTGTATGCTTTCTCCTAAAAATTCAAGTCGTGGCAGAAGGATGTGACAAGATATTTATCTATCGTGTTTTAAAGCAAGATACCTTATCATGTCCATTTTTATATACTTTTCTAAACCTTGTTCTCATTAATTCTTGAGGGCATTACCTTTTTGACAGCTTAGCAGTAAATTTAATAAATCTTCAACAGCAGATATTTTTCAAAACATTTAAATTTTTCAGCTGGGATAGCATCATCACCAGATGCTTGTTTACAAAAATGAATGTATAGCTTGTATCAATTCTTGTAATGTTGGGTCGATTTTTAACTGAGGTCATGAAACAAGTATACTCTCGCAGATGGGTTTTATAAATATTTAAATTATATTTAACCCAGCTATCAAGCATTTTCTGTCCATTTGCAAAATGTTTCTCTGAAGATACTTTAATAATGCCGTTGCACACATGGCTAGGCCAACACAGAGTTTGATTCCCTTGTACATTCTACGCCAGTCATCAGACCCTATTTGAATTTCATGGTAAAGGTTAAGTCACTTATTCTGGCCACACTTTCTGGCCTCTTGCAGTTGCCCAAGTTCTAGATACCTTGAAATATTTGTACGAGTGCGAAGCTAATTTTCCTCTCTGTGGTTTGGTAACAATGGAATTATTTTTGCCATAAAAGTAGTCGTCCTTTTTTCTTCACACTTTGCGAGCAGACGCAGTTGCAATACAGTACGCTCATTACGTAGATTACTCACGACTGACATCGAAACTTGATATAGATTGATAAATAGTGTTGTTAAATGCTGAATATTAGTCAAAATCCTTTACGTCACCTAGGATTAAGCGGTAGACCCTTTTCAGATAATGCAGCCATGTCAAAATTTTGCCAATGCCTTTCATGATTCCAAAAAGACATTTCCCTGACATCAGAATCCGAGTTTATGCCAGGGGTCCTCATATTTGAACATAGAAGAAGTCTTGTTTAGCAGATTTTTCATATGCTTCTTGGAGCTTGATTTTCTTGGAAAATGGTTACTCTTTTCAGGTGCATTTTCTTCAAAACATTCCCCCCTCCGTGAGTGTTTTGCAAGTTACTCTTTAAATTATTTCCACCAATAAATGTATTCACCATATAAAGAGGTGCTTACGAAAATGGGAGTCAAGGTGATGATTGAAATTGTGTAAGTCATCGTTACACGTTTACTCTTGACAGCAAAGAATTTCGTTTGTTCCCACGTTTCTGCGACGAAGTCTTGCAGACGCAAATTATATTCAAATCATGTTAGGTGTAATGTCTGTTTTTCAGGCCCACGAGTTCTTTAGACAGTAAATGATTGACACTATTATCTTAGTCACCATTCTAAATTCTAAAAGTTTTCCTTCATCAATCATCAATTCATTTATTGTTAGCACTTTCTGACAAATTCTAAATTGACTCTGACGGATAATGCAATTGCTGGTTTCCATATTTCATCTATGGAAGATATCAAGGGACTATTGGTAGTGGGTACTTTATTAAAATCATTCAATTTCTGATGACTCAAATTGTCAGAAGGTTTTGTTAGGTTCATCACCTAAGCTGAATGCACATGTGACAATAAAGAGACATAAAGAACAACGCAGTAGATCGTAAATAAATCTATTCAAAACCTTAACACATTCGGGTTTTCTCATTGATCGATAGTAAGGTATACATCCTCGTGGCAACTTGAAACATGAGAAAACTGGCGAATATTTAATTATTCAACAAAAACTTATCAATTTGTGAGATATCTTCGCGTGAACAATAGAGGCCTAGTTTAATCTGTGATATAATTTAATTTTCGTTGTAATTCCCAGTAAAGATAATTCTTTGGTATATAAATGTAATTTTTGTCCTTGTTTTTTATACTTCCAGGGTGATCTTGCACAAATAGGAATTGATATCCTCCCCTGAATATAGATATCACTCATGATTGGGTTCACTTCGTAAAAGATGAAAATGGTTCAAGAGTCAGAAGAAAATTGATAAGGATTGCAAACAGGTAGCATATAGGATATGAAGCAATTCACTATTTTCCACAGTCTTTTGCTGACATTTTCATTATTAAAGTTAGAGCAATCCACATGAAGAAAACCTAAAGGCTTCACTTGTTAACCGTGACTCCTTTTAATTCTAAGATTTTTTCATGCAACGTTTATACAAATTACCAGAATCGTCTTGTTATTGTCACTTACCCTGTACCTCAGACCAGACTGTTGTCTCTACTGCTGTAATCGCTTTAATAATTCCGAGATATATTGCTAGCTTGGTAAGCAGAGGTCATGGGTTCAAACCCATTTGAGAGAAGCGCTTCTTTGAACAAATTATTCGAGTTCAGAACTTGATACAAGGAAGAAACAACGCGTTCGTTTGACAACTGATAGCTTTTTATGCCGCCTTTCTTCAGAGCTGTTCACGGCAACTGTGCCAATCAAATTCACCCAAAATATAGCAGCTGGACAAAAGCATTACCGAGCGAACGAAATGCATGAAAGTTAGAATAAAGAAATACATTCCAACAGAAATATAAAGTAGCAAAGAAAAACATGTGAAAGAATGCACAAGACTGAAATAAAATTGTGTTAAATACAAATTCCTTTTGTCTGCACAAATCGGGGTCCAATTGTTTAATGAATACGGCTTCCAAAATACGGAGATGGAGACTGGACGCTCGGTTTTAGCTCGTGTTAAGTCCAGTCTCGTGCTCTTGAGATGCAGCGATTAATCAATTGTGGAGTGAAAAGTATCAGATTCTTCACTATGATGATTTCATTTTACTCTAACTAGGTGACCTTGGCGGTAGGTGAACTTTTCCATATGGGAAAATGTACTAACAGGTTGATAGGATATTGATAAAATGCGCTGTTTAGCAGGCGAGGAGAAATTAATTTTCGAACTTTATTCAATTCTATTTAATAACACATATGTACCAAAACCTTTAATGGATTGAATCATCGAGAATATTATTGGATGAAAACATTGTAGCCCCTCCGTAACGTAACAACAGAAAGCGCCAATCTGGTACACGATAGGTACTTATTGCCACCTCCTAAATACATTAGCTACCTTAACTCTCCGTAGGAAAGTGATTGGAGCAGGCAGGTTGACAATTGTCTCTCTAAGATAGTGTCATATTTCGACCGGTTGGTCAGTGATTTCTGATCATCTTCACTTGTATTGGAATCTTTCTTCATATTTGTCTGGGAGTACCTTCCCCGATTCAACTCTACGGACCTCCAATCTATTCCCTTGCAATAATAAGGGAATTAATCATAAAGCAACTTTGACTTGCTCAGAGTGCCACTCCGAGTGGTAAACCTGTAGGTATTATTCAGACGGCCCCCAAATGTGGTCTATCCTTCGATAAGATGTAAAGTAGAAAATTTATGTACTTTTCTATTTGATTGCTATTGAGACTAAAGATTTGATAATAAAGATAGAAAAGGTACATTTAAAGTCGATTTCAAATTAACTAATGTCAACGAAATACGATGCATTCTGCCTTGACGCTTAATAAGAAGATTCGTCTGTACTTTCATGCATAATACTTAACAGCCCTGACATTGTGTTTCTTGGATGCAAAGGTATATAATTTGTACTATCAACATAGTTGAGCGATTCCGAGAAATCTCTACATGCCTTTTCCTTTGCCTCTGAGTGAAACTTAAACCGATACGTTATCTTGGTGGCCCTATAAAAGAAATGACTTATAAACCTTCTTCCATAACACTCCTGTTCTTACCTACCCGAGCGCAAGACATGTAAATGTTGAATCTCTGCTCATGGTACAGGACAACAAAACACTCCTTACAGTTCAAAATCGTCAGAATTGAACATGAAGGAGAAACTATGAATCTAGGAACATGCTGCTTAATTGTGTCATGTTACCTCAAAGTCGTGTAGCCGACATAGTTCTTCTTACGTAGGTAAGACAAATTACAGCAGGCATTAATTTTCCTTCCTGTAATCGCCAAGCATAAGCTCCTACAATGAAACAACCACAACCACTCAGTATCACGCACGCTGATTGGTCAAAACACTAGCTGTAGGCTAGAAACGTTACTTAAAGTTTGTAAATTTGTAGTAGTATCTATAGAAGTAATTAAAATAGAGGAATGAGACATGTATATATACATAGTATATAACTCATGAAACATGAAAGGATACGGATTCAGCACCGAAAACGCCATCTTAACCACTGCACTACACTGGCGGTATTGGGGGTGTTGTTAAATTGCCAGGGCAATATTATTATTATTATGAAGAAAGGCAGAGCGTAAGAAATTTTGAGGGAAAAGTGGAAACTAGCGATACGCTTAACAACCCTTGTTTAGACTTGTTCTCATGGTATGGATGCTAGAAAGAGCCTTTTTCTTTCTATGATCACATTCAAACACACCCTTCCCTTCTCAAAATAATATGAGGTAGTATGATATTTATCTGGATGTGCTGCTCCTTTAAGGAGATTAAATTATATTCAAGATGAAGTGAGAGTAATACCTGATGCTATCTGAGTGATAACAATACAACAGATGTTAGAAAAAAACATTTGATTTAAAACAGAAAATTAAAACCTGCAGCTAGAAGCTTTTACAAGAATACTTTTGCACGATAACAAAACCATATTTCGACTGAATAGCAAATCCATAGCTACAAATATCTCTACGTGGAGTCAACAAATATTAGCAAAAATAGAGTTGGTGGTTTGTTGGTATGGCAATACCCTGCGGGAAAAGACATGTTCCTAAGCAAATTTTGTAATGCAGCTGCATGACCTCGTTATTACGGCTTTGTATTAAGAATTGCTCTGCATGTTAGAGAATTTGTGTGGTATTACGTATCCAAACTTTACACTCCAGCTCGTAATGCATCTGGCATGAAAGGAGATTTTCATGCGGTTTGATATCATGGCCAATACTTCGAAATTTTCTTCTTTCGCACTTTTCTCAATACTTTTCTACTTTCACGTTAAATGCAAGTATTCAGCATATTCAACAATATCAATTTTATATTTTCATAATAAAAGACGATGAGTCTGTGCAGGCCTCAAGTAAACTATGTATTTCTTTTTGGCCGTACGAAAAATTAATCAAATTTAGTTTGACGACCAATCGCTTTGTTGTGTCCCTTCATGTGTTCTTGTATAGCGCCATTGCAAAAGTGTTGTTTGGTCTTCGATGGTAATTTGCCCGTAATATCATCTACTTTGCATCCAACACCGGGACAACAAAGACCGTGTGCCTTCCACAAGTTGCAGCATTGTTGCATACTCATTTTCTTGTCTGTACAGTTTGAGCATGTCGGTCGCTTGATTTTAAGGTTAGCTGATAGAATTAAGTAGCATGTCACTTCTTGTATTTGCTAAGCATCAGCTCCGACAAGGAAACAACCACCTCAGCTTTCAAAAACAAAAATTCGCAAGCAGTATGACTCTTTTATAGGGCAGCACCCTCTTGAAAACCCAGACTGTGCGAAAATGTATAAGAATGACTATTTCCGTATCATAGTTAAGGCTAGGTTTACTTTTCACTTGGCAGTTCTGAAATCATTCCAAATCAAAGCAAGAAAACTGTTGCTTTGTAAACAAGAAGAATCTACTTTTTCACGAGGCCTTTTTGGCTAACTTTTAAGTTCTACGGAAACTGATTGGTCAAAAAATAAGACCAATCAGGCAGGGCAAGTTTTGATCGGCTCCATAGTTGCGTATTAGTTTCATTGTTTCCTTTCCGTGTTCCATCCTGATAATTTGTACTCTGAGGATTGTCAGACTAAGAAATCCTTTTAATACAAAAATGATTCCGCTATTTCATGCTATTTTAATAGTGTTTTTCAGAAGAGAGGATTCGACATAATTTAACATATTTTAACAGTTTTTAAGTCATAAGGAAAGTCATAAGGAAAAGTTTATAAACAAAGGTAAGGGGAATTCCACTTAAAGCGAGGGTTAACATAGATTTGGGAGAAGTGTAAGGAACTCTAAATTACTGTATCTAAACCAAAGTCTCGTAATGTATTACTAGCAGTAAGCATGAAGTGTCCATATTTTGCATATTCTTTGCTTTCTTTTGCATATTCTTCTTCCTTCTTAAGGTTAATTCTCAATATGTGGATGACTGTTGCTGTGTCTCGTTTTCCCGTGTTGTCTGCCTGCTACATCTGCTTCGTTGTCTTCAGGAACTTACTTGGCTGTGCTTGAGACAGTACCATTATTATATTGTTACCTTCAGGGCTTCCTCTCTTCATTGACAGTATAGCCCATTCTACATTACTAATCGCTTTCCTGAAAAACTCGGTGCAACGCAAATAATAGTGGTATTAGAGCATGCACAAAGTTGAGAGGGGGTGACGCTCCACTAACTTGGGTTCTTCTTTTAACCCCTCTTCTTCAACCAGTTTAATCCGCGCGTTTTTCTTTATATGTTAGACCTCCCAGTTAAAGATCGCCCATCCCCCAAAGTCCCTGTTGTGTTTAAGTCCGCCGTAATAAATCATCCCCTTATCATGCAGAGTTTGCTTCCAAAGCATATTTCAGTGTATTAATTAATAAAGAAGAGGATTAAAAGAAAGATAGATGAGAGTACTATTCAGAACGTGCCGGTGGCAACATGGAACAATCAGAGAGAGAGGCATGAATCCATGCTTCCATCATCAATCAATATAATGCTGCCGTATTCAATTCAGTGCATTTTCTTTTTCTGTCTGTAAGCCACAAACTCTTGAAATTTTGGTTGCCCTTTGTAATTCCTCGGCATCATTCAATTCCCAACATCCAGCTTGTCTGCTGGTTATTTCCTTTATTACATTCGACTCTTTTCTCTTGATGATGCAGTGGTTGGTAAAGTAGTAACTCAAAAAAACCCGAAAGCTTTAATAACGAATACTAAATTGTATAAACCGAAATAACAAAAGAGGCCTTGTCGTCATAGTGATCGAAAACAACCCTTCCCCCCCCCCCATTTAATTTTATTTTCAGTGATCTGTTGGCAAGCAAAACTGACGTATACATACAAGAAGCACACAGACTGCATGTACCCTTCTTGTCTTGAGGTTTCATAGTATCTTCCAAAGCTGTAAATACAACATATTGATAGGCAGAAAACAATAAGGTTTTTAACTAATTGAGAAAGAAGAACTTTGTGCATGTCTGCGTATAATATTACATCAGTCTGTAATTTATGAACTGGCACGTAAAGTATTGCCACCGATACTAAATATTCATCATGACGAATGTTCGTACCATGAATCATTTCCCGTAGTGTTTATAATCACACCGTTCTACTTCGTACTGTCTTCAAACATGAATCTTATTGTGCTATTAAGAAAAGTCTATTTTATTGAGAATTAAGTAGATTATAAGACCGAATATCTTTCCACAAATTGTCGTTGATGTGAGTTGAAAGAGTCACTTCCCGTTCATGTAAGGTGGTATTTTTGGCATGTGTTGTCAAAGAATGTCACAATGGCTTGACGATAAGAACCCGATTCCCATCAACATGTAGTTGTTTACTTTGTAGAAGCGCCTTAATTAGTCACTTAATTCTATCTTAAAGTTACTTTAATAGTAATCATCCCTTTTCTTTCTCAAAGAAGAGAGTATTAACAGATTTTGTAAATTCTGTCACGTTGATGAGATTTTGGCAAAAAACAATGCAAGGCTCCAGTTCTAAGTACCGATTCAAATCAAATCCTGCCTTGTTTTAAGTTGCGGTATATTTCAAAGTGAGTGCATAGAATTGAGAGGCTAATCATTAGGTAATCAGATAAGTAAATGTCTCTTTGCTAACTTAAGCTAAGTGATTAAATAGGTCTTGTTTTTGTCGTGTTTATTAAACAATATGGTATTAACTGTATCAGATGGAGTTTGTTGAGGAATTGCAAAGAGCAGAACTTTGCAACGATATGCCTTCAAAACTTATTTGGATGGCTAATAGACTAGCTAGAATCAAACTTTCACTGTTCTATCTACTATTGATTCTAGCTGGTCTAGAATCAATAGATTAGAA